>JARKHS020003013.1:102500-103640 GCA_030143305.2 Amblyomma americanum
AGCTGTAATTTATCCTGGAGCTCTCATAATGAACTGATCACTTCCAAAGCCCTAAAGAAAGTTGGTCTTCTTAAACGCCGACTACACCAAGCCAACCAGGACACAAAACTGCACGCATACAACATGCTAATCAGGCCTGCAATAAAATACACGTCAGTGATCTGGAACCGTCATTATTTCGAACGCCTGCGAAGGAGCGTCTGCCGACGACAGGGGTCAAGCGACAGTGGCACAGTGCGAGACCGCCGCAGTTGTGACTACTACTTAAGCCAGTGGCCAAGGTTGGCTATTGGTTACATTTTCTGTTATATTATATCAGATTTTCGTTGATGACGTCATTTGATTGACAGCTATAGTGTAACCGAACGCCGGACGTCTTGAGTATGAGGCATTAAAGGCTTTCGCCTTGAAACGTGTCCTGTAAGTCACTGTAGTTTGCCTCACTTTGGCAGAAATATTTTAAAGTTTTGAGGGCAGTTTAATATAGTCTGCTTAGAATATAATTCTCACTCTGCCGACTGTCGCCACTGGTGCATTAATGGAGCTTATTCCATGAGATTATTATTTTTAACAAAAACTTCTAACGCTCTCTATTATCTGGTCATGCATCGTTTAGGTGCCGCGTTCGCTGCGACAATCGTGTTCTTCTTTCCGCGGGGTTCTTGAAATAATATTCTCTATGGCTCATTCACATACGTGCCTTTAAATTATTTTGAAGTGAATGTAGAGTGTGTAAGGCGAAATTCAACTTTGAGCATAAATTATATTTTATTAACCTCAGCTCGAGCCCTGTGGCAGCACACTTAATCTTTACGAACGTAGAGCACCAATTTCTTTTTATTATATTGCTTTCGAGACGCGAAACAAAACACGGATATGTTTTATAATTTTTTTCCAACAATATTTTGTGTCTCATTATAAACTTTGAAGGGAATACATAAGCATTATTAAAGAGACGACTTTCAGCTTAAGAATATCTCGCTCTTCGAAGTAAGTCATACATGATTTGTTCTTACTTTTAGCTTAGAAACATTTTCACAAGCACAATTTCTTTAAGTAATTAAGCTTCGATGGCACTGCTTCCGGAATTCTGCTAGTCAACCAGGAATGTCAAGCAAAAATCTGCGGGTCAGCGGGCAC
>JARKHS020003014.1:0-49848 GCA_030143305.2 Amblyomma americanum
CTGAAGACGTCTTGCAAGCATGAGGTGAATTGTGATTTTATCGCCTTTATTTAGAAGGCCAGTGAAAGATGCGCAAAAACTAAGGAAGGTGTACGCCATCTCTATATACTCTCTCTATATGTCAACTCTAGACAATTGTTCCGCATTTGCTGCATAGCATTTTCTTTTTCGTTCGATTATGTTTCTTGGCTAGTAGCTTTCTTGAAAGGCTGTTTATTTCGTTGATTATTAAAATATAAGATTGGTTCCTACTATCTCCAATGAGTAGTCCCATTGGAGATAATATCTACCATGTAGAAAACGTACATTATGCTTGAAGTGCCCATTCTTACAAATTAAAATGGCGTTACCTTTCTTACATGATATCTGATAACTCAAGGTTGTGGAATGAAGCATGTTCGCAGTGCAAACTTTTTCTTTAACCTTCTACCCTTAGTTCTAAAATTCATCAGCAGTTATCTGATCTACACTATCCACGATCTTCATCTGGGTTTTTTGTTTTTCGTTGCTTGCTCCTTTTTTAACGCTGGTACTTTCAATTCATCGTGCCCCAGTCACTCAGTCATTAGCGACCAGCCTTTGTGATCATCATCATCAACCCTACTACGCCTTAAGTAGAGCAATGACCTCTACCATGTCTCTCTAATTAACCCTGTCCTGTGGTAGCAGCGGTCACCGTATCCCAGCATACTTAATCTCATTTCATTGATGACCTTATGGAGGATTGTGGTAGATATGCAGCAGTTAGATACCTTCTAGCTTTTTCATGTAAGACTCTTCTACACCCCTATCCCACAATGTCTGCATGAGACCTGAGCTTTCCACTGTGTCAAGTGCTTTCTCGTAATCAGTGAAGGCAATATACAGTTGCCGGTTAGATTCTGCGTATTTTTCTTTCACTTGATTGATGGTGTGAATATGGTCTATTGTCAAGTATCCTTTGCGAAAACCTGCCTAATTATATCGTTTATAGATCTCTAAGGTTATCGTGCTTTTATATGCGAGTACCTTAGTAAATACCTTGTAGGCAACGGGCAGCAAGAAGATCGCTCTGTAATTTTTCAATTCCTTGACGTCTCCAATCTTATAAATTAAGATAATGTCACCGTCCTTCCCACCTTCTGGTGCGCTAAAAATCATAAGTCATTGCTTATGCCGGTTGGCTTGTTTTTCTAGCACAATCTCCCCTCCATCCTTCAAGAGAGATCGGAAGCGGCAGAGCGAGTGAGGGAACATACGTGTGTTAATGACATCCTAGTCGAAATAAAGAGGAAGAAATGGGTTTGGGCAGGGCATGTAATGCAAAGGCAAGATAACCGCTGGTCCTTAACGGTAACGAAGTGAATTTCAAAAGAAGGCAAGCGTAGCAGGGGGCAGCAGAAAGTTATGTGGGGGGATGAGATTAAGAAGTTTGCGGGGATACAGTGGCCGCAGCTGGCAAAGGGCAGCATTAAATGGAGCGACATGAGAGAGGGCTTTGCCCTGAAGTCAGGCTGATGATGTTGATCGCACTCTGAAACTGGTGCAGGTAACATAAGCATTGCCTATATTAGAATCAACATCTTTACAATTGGTAGCTCTAGTTATCGTGTACTTTCTAGGGTCTCTTTCATCCTGTCCGATACTAGTAAGCTGAATATGGCCAACCTCCTAAATAGTTATATCTTTTAGCTTTACTTTGTGTCAGCATGCAAAGCCATTGCCTGTTTCTAAGATTTTATTTCCAATCGATAATAAGGCGTCAATCGTTTGCAAACTAGCCCACCACTGCTCTTTCAAGGAATTTTGTTGTCGTCTGGCCGGAAATTTGAGCTCTCTTATATGGCAACCTTAGTGTGTAATTTCACGAAACTAATATTTGCCCTTACAGCAACTGGCAGTCCTCTCATCGGCAATAGTCAGCTTATACAGGCATGCTGTGTAGATGCACGTGTTGCCTTGATTTGGGCGGAAAGAGTCATGTATGTGCCGGCTCGACGAACAGTTTGTCGAAAATAATGGGGAATCTGCGCGTCTAGTTTTTTGAGGTGGAAACGGAAGTGAAGAAAGGTAATCAATTTTTTTTCTTTCACAAATTGGCTTCATTTCGAAGCCCAACTGGTTAGTAGCAGAGAAAATCAAAATTGCAAAGCTCTATTTTATGCTTGTAGTTCTGCCTTCGTTCATTGCTAAATCCTTTTGAAATTATATCATGTACTTGTGGGGAGTAATTCGACGCCCTTGCATCAGGAGCACAAAGCACAACCATACCATTTGGCCTACCTCTACTGTGGGTATTATTAAACATGGCTGATCTAAACGCTTCGAAAGTTTCAAGTGTTTTATAGTTCTGATTCTAGGACAAGCTGCCCTGAAATACTTTTGAAATAGGGCAAATTTAGGAATCACATTAGCTAGTTCTATACGAGCTATATGAAAAAAAACGTAGCCTTGTTTTGGAATATTACAAAACGCTCACAGCCAAAAACATGCTTTCTTGGTATTTGTGACACTCTGCCTACGAGCTAACCAAAGCATAACAGCATGCGCTCAGTTGGAAGCCGCACTCTTAACGTTACTTTTTTTAAACGCAGAATATATATTAATAGTAATTGACCGAAATATAGTGTGCGTTCGGCCTATATAATTTAAAACAATAAAATTTAACACGTGTAGTGAAGCTCTTCCACGAAAATTTTAAAATTCGGATGAGATTTTTTTATCTCCGTGAATATTCGCCCGTTTTGAAGTTTTTTTCTATTATAGAGTACTTCTGTACTAATTTACTGTTTTTTTTGCAGGGCCACTGCTTGTGGTGATCGCGACATGAACGGTTCCTCTTTATATGCTAATATAGGCTACTGAAATGGAGCGAAGCGCCCACAAAAGCTCTTCATTCGCAGAAGTTCGTGCTTCATGTGAGACAATAAAATTGAAACGATTGAGTGCAGGATAGGTTTAGTCAACAGACATTGCCATATAGGTCCATCATAAGCCGGAAACTCTATATGAGCAAGAGATGAGTCTCCCGGGAGTAGCATGTGTTTAGAAAGGGGTAAGTTGGGTAAGGCTGGCACATCGGCTTTGTGGCTCTTAAAGCGGAAGCGAAATGATTCCTTAGTCTGACCGATATACTCTGTCCCACACACCTCCCAATGAAGTTTGTAAAAAACATTCCTTGAGTCGCAGTTGAGGTCTTCATTTATGTGAAACGCAGAACTATCGAACTTTAGATTAGAACTTGGATCAAACGGGGTTTTCAGCATGGGTGGCACCCACTGTGGGCATACATATGTAGTGTTCTTTGTTTTCGCATTGGCAAGCAAGTCTCGCAATGTTCTTGTCCCTGCGGTGCACCACTCGGGGCGGTTCCTTGAATAATAGTGACAACCTATTACTCTCTCGGACTATAATAAAATATGGCCTACGCATATTGCTTACCCTGGGAGCCGTTGACGAGTAGGTAAGGATAACGTTAGTTTTGCCGTCGTCTTTCACCTTGTTCTCGGGCAGTATGGACGTGCGGTTTAGGTTGCGAGCGTGTTCAATCGCGTCATCGACTATTTCCTCGGGGCATTTCTGTCGGGACATAGCGACCTTGAGAGTCCTCGAATGTTGGTCAAATTTCTCTGTGTGTAGCGTAGTCGAAGTAGCGTAGTACGGCCTAGTCGAATGAAATACAGCAGGCTTGCTTCATCATGTTCTCTTAAAAGAAAGATGTCGTCCAGAAAACGCTTGTAGAAAAGTGGTTGTTGGACTGTTCCCCAAGGAAGGGAATTTCTTGTGCCGCCATGAAGATTCCGGCATTGTTAGGGGCCATTTTTGTGCCCATCGCAGTATCGCTTATCTTGAGGTAGTGCTCGCCAACAAACTCAAAATTGTTGGCATTCAGGATGAGCTCAAGAAAGGCGGAAAATGTTCAAGTGTTTAACTCTACCTAAGAGTTTGAGCAAACCTTCACGGTCGCTAGAAGGCCTCCTGTGGGGATGGTCAAGTTGGAAATTTCTCGAAGGAAATGACTTTTGTATTTGATGTAAGAAAGCAAACCGTGAGGTAAGTCCTTGATGAGCAAATTAATAAAATTAGAAATGTTCTTCTTAACTGTCCCATTGCTGGACACGATTAGATGGCCGGGATTGTTAGCTAGGTGTATTTTAGGGAGGAGATAAAACCGGCCTGGAGCCGGGTTGCTCGGCAAATTTAATTTGAACATTGCCTCAGTATTTTTACTGTCCTCAGCGAGTCCAGAAAGAGCGTGCTCTATGACACTCTTGAGGTGGATGCGATTGAAATGCATGTGTCTCATGCTCGGCAAGCGGTCCCATCTGGCTTCAGTCGCCCGCTCTCGTCTGAATAAACCCCTTCTCGTAACATCTTGATGGAAGGCACCGGGTATACAGGTTCCCCGAGACAGATCCTTAGCGGCCACTTCGCCAGTCATCGCCTTGCTGGTCTGCCATCTTATGTGCCTATGATGTGTCTCGAAGGCGACGCTCCAAAGTCCGTGCCCAGCAGTTCGTGGCAGCGTTACCGGGATACATGGTGGTTCGCGTGCCCAACCAGCGACGATGTGGATGGATGGCTTATCTAGTACCAACTGGTAAGCCGCAACAATAATGGTGAGCCACTCAGCCCGTCTTGGCGACGTTGTCTTTGCCCTGAGCAGCATGGCTTTAACGCGTGGTATGATAACCAGGAGGATTATTTCATGACATGAGATAGCTCGGTAGTCGAGCTCAAGAAGTGCTTCGGCGACGCCATCGCAAAGAAGAGGCGGGCTGAACAAGCGCTTGCACAAAGGGCTCAGCACATCGGTGAGACATATACGAAGTACACTGAGACATGGACGAAGTACACTGAGGAAATCTTAAAATTATGCAAGACTACATATCCACGCACGAGAGAAGAGGACAAATTTGGCCGCTTACCTATAAAGGATTTTCCAAAAAACATCTGCAATTTTATATCAGAAAAGCAAGTCTCAAGTCCATGTCAAATGTCATCTAGCATTGCCGCACGTTTGAGACATACAAAATGCGTCGCATTACTTCGAAAATCGAACGTTTGGCCTGAGTGACGGGGGTTACAGCTCTGCACACAATATCGTCAAGCGATCTGGCATCCGTGATCCGCCAGATCATACGCAAAGAATTGACCAGGTCGCCGGAACTCACTTGGAGCTCCTCAGCGCTTGCTCTTGAGTATCCCGCGTGGCCTCCTCCGCCAGCCGCCGTTTACGCAGCGGACTTTGAGGAGCATTGGAAGCATTGCGGCCGAGCAACGTACCGTGATCATCCCGGAAAACCGGCCACAATTTTACCAGCATACGCGATCATATATGACGACAGCGTTGGTCCCATTATTTCGCACGGTAATGCGCTGCCGATGCGATCCCTCTCTTGCGTGTTACCGCTGCAGGCATCCCCGTGAGACCTCGCGAATTTGCCCCCGCCACCAACCATCCCGTTTCGGCTCTTCAGCCTATCCTCCACGGCCGGATTACCAACCTGTTCCTTTTCGGCATCCATCCTAGTAGCCTGATTCCGGCAACCCATGGCCTGCACAGTTGCGAGATCATACGCCACCATCATTTCTGAGCGTGGCACCACCTCCACGTTCACGCACTCCTCGATCTCCATCACTTCGATGCCGGTCCTCTTCGTCTCCACCGGAAGTCTAGTCGGCGCGACCTCAAATCCTTCGGACGTCACCCCGTCGCTCTTTTCTTTTATGGCGCACTTTTGGGGTGATTATAATGGCGGCACGAATTATTCATTTGGAAGACGAAAAGCGGGAGAAAAAAAAACACACGGAAGCAAAGAAAGACGAAGGACAAGCACTAACTTCCAACTGAGGTTTACTAGAAACATCGAAAGATATATAAGCATATGAAAGGGGGAAGAAAGAAACTAAAAATCACAGCAGCATACAAAAAGTTATGTCACTTATACCCGCTCAGATACATCATCTCCTTTTTTGAAAGGCCGATTGATGGCGTGCGTACGCAACCACTGCCCGTCCTATCAATCTCTAGCGCCTCTATCTCCCTTGTGATTTGCGAAGGATGCCGGTCGATAACTGCAGATTGTGGGAAGTCCGGATCAAGAACGAGGGATTCGCTGTGATTCCTACCGTTTTGTTAAAAGAAAAGGCTAAGCACGAGATTGAGGCGTCTTTCAAACCTTTTTTGAATACGCGACTTTCAAAGATAAAAGCCCAAGCAAAAAGGTTGTGCAATAAGTTTGAGCTAACGAGACTCGCAATACAAATTGAGAAAAGCAAGGCCAATAGCCTCAAACTATTTTTCTTCGTAAAAACGCACAAAGTTTATTGGCCCTTGCGAGCTATTGTCACGGAGCGGGGGACGTGGCAAAAAGCGATTGCCTCCTTTTTGTAGGTGGGGCTTAACCTCCTAAATGTTGACGATCCCTTTTTGATAAGGAATTCGGAAAATGTTATTCAGTTTTTGCATAGCCAGTGTGGGATCTGCTACAATTTTTTTCAATTGACATAAAAGACCTGTTTTATTTTCTACCACACGAAGGCCTACTGCTGTCGGTCGAGGAGTGCATTGTTAAGTTTGGGGCTGTCAGATTTCAAAACTCAGCTGGTGTGAGTGTAGGCGGATTCCTGGAACTGCTTTCTATGTATCTACAGTCCACGGTTGTGACATGGTGCGATGACGTCTTCATACAAAAACAAGGAATTTTCATAGGATTGAGCATCGCTCCTATTTTGAGTGATATATTTTTAGCCCAACTTGACAGGGCCCTGGCCGACTCCCTTACAGACTCAAAAGTCTCACGAACCTTTCGGTACGTAGATGACTTTTTAGTAATTTTAAATGTGAACGATCCCGGCTTTGAAGAGGAAGTAGCACGCACATGAGCCATTTTTGAGGCTTACTTAAAGCCGCTTGTTTTAACCCACGAGGATCCTGATGGGTCGTTCCTTAGGTTCTTGGACCTCAGGCTTGTTTGTTCAGATTCGCATGTGTGCTGGGTATACGAGCCGCGAGGTAAGAAAGCGCTGCTACCTTTTGCTTCGGCGCACACGAACCTTTTAAAAAGAGGCTTTGTGAAAACCTGTCTGTCCAATGCCCTTGAAGAGTCCTGCATCCACTTAGTTGGAGACAGTTACTGGAGGCAGATTGATCGCCTAAGGGCGAGCGGCAATCCCCCCCCCCCCCCCATCTACTTTCTGCTGTGGCGGAGGGCATCCTCAAGAAGCAAAATGATGACAGTGGCAAAGTTGCAAAATAAAAACCAGATAAAAAGAGCGTCGTTGTCTTGCCGATTCACACTTTGTCCCACAATCTCAAGAAGATTGCCCAGTGAATGAACATCAACGTGGTGCTTTCAGCACCCAAAAACTAAGCAGGCTCTGTAGGCTGACGAACCCATCGGGAAAACAAGATGCAGGCTGCAGGACACGACATGCCGACACGTATGTTGATTGTACTGAAGGCATCGTTTATAAGATACCACTGACATGCGGCCGTTTTTACGTCGGTCAGAGTGGGCGATGCGTGAGCGAGCGTTTCCGAAAACATGCCAACAATGTGAAACAAATGCGGCAAACTTTGGCAATTCACTGCCGTGACGGTGAATATGAGGGTGGCGGCCATTGTGCTCCGGGCTTTCCACAATCTGCAATTATCCACCGGCATCCCTCGCAAATCACAAGAGAGATACTAGAGGCGCTAGAGATTGATAGGACGGGCAGTGTTTGCGCAAGCACGCCATCAATCGGCCTTTAAAAAAGTAGATGACGTACCTGAGCGGGTATAAGTGACATGACTTTTTGTATGCTGCTGTCATTGTTAGTTTCTGTCTTTCCCCCTTTCATGTGCCTATATATTTTTCGGTGTTTCTAATAAACGACAGTTGGAAGTTAGCGCTCGTTCTTCGTCTTTCTTTGCGACCGTGTGTTTTTTTTTTTGCGCTTTTCGTCTTACAATGCATTACCAAGTAGCCCGCACCCGCACCTTACTATTCAATTGGATTCATGGTACATTTAATAGTCCGTGGTTTGTCTACCTAAATCTTCTTATTTCTTTACTTACTAGGCATGGTAGATTTTCTTTCTATTTTTAAAATCTGGCTTGTCTCCATCTTCAACTTGCTCCTGTTGAATGCTATGTGAAGACATGCAGCGCTGCTTCCGGGATTGTTCCCTTACTGCTACTGTAGTTTCGTGTTCAAAATCTCTTTGTTTAGCAGATATTGCACCATCTATTTACCTTTCTCTTCTGAGAGACCCTGCTGCTTGTGCTCTTCTCCTTCAAATGATTCACCCCATAAGCATCCCAATTCCTTTTTACCCATGCTGATTTTTGTCTTTATCCTCACTTCTGTTTACACAAGCTCTGCACAGAGGAGGGCTCCGTGCTCCTTTGTTTTACATGGATGCATTTCGTCATGGCCTTTATACTGTGCTTTGGCTGTGTGGCTGTGACCTTGAGTGTGTTGGTATTTTGAATGTCTGTTTCGTTTTGTCTTGTTCTATTTTGATTATGTTTTTACATCGCGAGTTTCCGTCGTGGCCTGCACTATGTGCTTTGTGATTGTGACTGAGAGCATGCCTATACCGTGACTGATTTCTAATTTATTGTTGTCCTGGACTGCGCTCGGTGCTTTATTAGTCTGCCTTTGACTGCGACTTTGACTATGGTCTGTCTTTTGTTTTCTCCTCTGTTGGGTCTTGTTTGGGATTTTTTCAGCTTTCATATTCTCTTTAAATTTATTTCTTTTATTTGCAGCACTTAGCTCGTTTTCTGTTATTTTCAATTGCCGTTAGTCCTGGCAAAGTGTTGCTGATCCGGTATCCCTCTCTCATTCTTGTATGTTGTTTTCACATTTTCTGAGAGGTATCATAGAAAGGAATAAAACGGATAAGAAGAGAACGAGATCGCTGGAAGTCTGCCTCGGAAGAAAAATTGATGATGGCCTAGCTCTGTTAGGCCATGATATACGTAGCGAAAACGCGGCGGCATCTGGTTCGGAAGAGGGTTTTTTTTGTTCAGTGAGTGTGCGGGGAGTTTCAGTGGCTCCCGCCACCGACCACGTACTTGGTCACGTGGTCTGTCACGTGGTGCGGAGCAGCTGCCGGCGGCGCGGTGCCGTGGCTAGTCACGTGGTTGGTCATGTCACCTGTCACATGGTTGGTTACGTGGTGCGGTGCGGCCACGTTAGGACTGGGAGTTCATGGCCAATGTAGGTTTCGCTACAATACCCCCGCCTTTTGTTATGTTACGGAACAAAGTCCATATGCTAGGTGATGGTGTACCTGTGATGTGTTTAGTGGATGCCGGAGCTACTGTTTCCGTTATGAATGCTGCGTTTAAGTGTGTACTCGGACTTAAAGTTTGTTTCGGTGGGACAAAACTGTCCACTTCCATGGTTTGAGCAGTGAAGCGTTACGAGCGATTGGACCGTGCGGTAATTAAGTTTGTTTGGGTGGTGCACTCTTCAGCGCAGAAATGGCGATGCGCGCCCGATCGACCAACGACATAATTCTTGGGCTAGACATTTTGCAGATGTGCGGCGCTAACGTCGATTGTGACCCCACAGAGCTCGCGCTAGGAAAATGTCTTGCCTCTGGCCTTGTGGAAGGCTCATGCAGTGGTGAGAGTGTGTTCATGTTTTAGGTGATAGCGTCATGCCTCCTTCTCCGTCTGTTGCGTACCAGTTTCCTGCCCCCGTAAAACTCTCGACATGTTTGATGCGACTATGGCGCCGAACCACTAAGCCTACACGAAGAAGGAGCATCGCCTCTTCATGGGCGTCACAATGTGTGTGTGTGTGTGTTTACATATATAAATACATAGCCCGCTGTGGCACGTGGCAGGTGGGAGTTCAATTAATGATTGCTCGCGAGAGGTTTCTGGGTAAGAGCAAACGCGGTCTCACAAGACACACCAAATTCCCTTCTTCCATCGAAGAGCATTGGCGATTCGCATAACCGCTGTAGATCTGTTCCAGGAGTGGTATAAGGTTTCCCAGTGGTTCATGAAACTGGAGAATGACCAACTCCGCATATATGGGCAGTAAGTCATAATCGCTATCCGCAGAGCTCCCATCTCTGGAATATAGATCTGAACACCGTAATAAGACGTGAACACCGATGTGCTAGCGCGCCTAATTCTTATTTGCCCCAACTACGAAAACTAACATTCCAATGTTAATCGCCTATTATTTGTCGCTTGAACACCGAGGTAATCATCATTGGTTAAAGCGGAATATCTTTTCTGCAGTGAGATTCTGTAATGCTGCACGTTCCCTCAACCCCAGCTCATTGATGTGCTTCTATCTTTCGAGTTTTCTTCATTATTTGTTGAAATCTAAGCTGAGTCTGGACCTCACCACCATTGGTTTAGAAGGACTGTTTGTTGGGCTAGATGGTGCATACTGTAACAAAAGAACTGTAGCGTGACCAAGACGAACACAAGACAGAGGCACACAGGACTAGCGCTAAACTTCATCTAACTTTATTCACTGGCAGCGCAGCAAATATAAGGAAAAAAAACCGATCACGTGCAGATACCAGGTCACACACACCGCTATCAACAGAACCGTTCAAGATATGCCATCTCCGATTTGTGTAGATTCACAGACGTATCGCGAACACAAAATACCCCTCTCTTCCTTATATGAAATGCCTCCAGTAGTTCCCTTGCCCTAGTATCTTTGCTTTTGCCCAAAATCTTTATCTCATGAAACCGTGGTTGACACTTTTTGCAGGACTGGCATCTATCTATCCTGCGGCAAATGTTCTGCCGCTCGAGGGCAGTCAGAACACTCAGTGCAGTGCTGAGGAAGATGCGCACCACTTAGGTCTTTCAGTGAGCGCGCGTGCTCACCTGCCCTTTCATTTATGCACCGCCCAGTTTGGCCCACATAGACCTTTCGTCATGACAGCGGTATCTGATATACCACCCCGATGCAGCCATCCGTAAACTTCTTTGCACGTCTGACGCGGCAACCACTCTTGTCTTTGCTCGCAATTCGCGCGCACAGCTGTGCCATCTTGCGTGGGGCCGAGAAGGCAACCGGCACGCCATGTTTGTTAGCCACTTTTTTCAAGTGGTGGGCTACCTTGTGCACATGTGGCACAACCTCCGGTTTGACAGCCGTTTCTCTGCTCACACATGGCTGCTGCAACTTGGTGGTTTTTATCTTCTGTAAGAGGGCTTCAGCAACCGCTGTGATGACGTACACAGGTGAGCACTCTGTTAAATACCTTTAAAGATATGGGAGGGGGACTGAGGTCCACGCATGAGCTGCCTGTGCTGGGTTCTTTACAGTTCTTAGACATAAACATGAATGTGGGTGTATATCATGCATGTTGGCAATACGCACCGCGAGCACAGAAAGAGTTACAACGTATGCTTCGGCTCAGTCGAAAACAGTTAAACGCGCCATTGCCAAGCTTTGCCTTGAATCGGCTCTCATGAAATCGTGCTGTCATACTATGCAAGGAAGCTATGACACGCAGGTTGACAGATTACTTTCGGCAGGGTTCCCAGGCACTGCATCACAGCGGTTGCTGAAGCCCTCTTACAGAAGAAAAAAAAACCATCAAGTGTCATCAGCCATGTGTGAGCAGAGAAACGGCTGTCAAACCGGAGGTTGTGCCACATGTGCACAAGGTAGCCCACCACTTGAAAAAAGTGGCTAACAAACATGGCGTGCCGGTTGCCTTCTCGGCCCCACGCAAGATGGCACAGCTCTGCGCGCGAATTGCGAGCAAAGACAAGAGTGGTTGCCGCGTCAGACGTGCAAAGAAGTTTACGGATGGCTGCATCGGGGTGGTATATCAGATACCGCTGTCATGAGGAAAGGTCTATGTGGACCAAACTGGGCGGTGCATAAATGAAAGGGCCGGTGAGCACGCGCGCTCACTGAAAGACCTAAGTGGTGCCCATCTTCCTCAGCACTGCACTGAGTGTTCCGACTGCCCTCGAGCGGCAGAACATTTGCCGCAGGATAGATGCCAGTCCTGCAAAAAGTGTCAACCACGGTTTCATGAGATAAAGATTTTGGGCAAAAGCAAAGATACTAGGCCAAGGGAACTACTGGAGGCATTTCATATAAGCAAGAGAGGGGTATATTGTTTTAGCGATACGTCTGTGAATCTATACAAATCGGAGATGGCATATCTTGAACGGTTCTGTTGATAGTGGTGTGCGTGACCTGGTATTGCACGTGATGGGGTTTTTTCCTTATATTTGCTGCGCTGCCTGTGAATAAAGTTAAATGAAGTTTAGCTCTAGTCCTGTGTGCCTCTGTCTTGTGTTCGTCTTGGTCGCGCTACAGTTCTTTTGTTTCACCATCATTACGTCTCATCTCCACACGCACCGAAATCCTGCATTATGTCAGAATGCGAGCGCGACGTCATCTTATTATTTGTAAGCCTTGCAGTTATCGCTTTACAAAGTCGAATTTTTCAGAAAATATGCTCATCATCCGTGAATTTTTTTCAGTTTGTGATACCCACCAACAAGTCACCGATGCTATTCCTTGAATTTATCGTCTCCTGCAGCCTGGTCTTCTCACTTCCTCTTGCCTGCCTACGCATACATTTCACGCACAAGTACGGTGTACTGCTGTTTTTCTTTCCTCACGACCGTTTCGACGACTTCATAGAACCTCTCAATTGTTCTATCGTGATAACTGAATATGTGCGCAGGCCTCTAGAACAATCAAATTGCACTTCCTTTTAGGCTTAATTACGATAACTGCCACTCTCTCCTTAATTTCTATAAGCCACCTTTAATAACCATGCTTGATCCATAATCCCAAACAAAGCTCTTGGTGGTCCAGTGAAGCACATCATAGAGAGTTCCCACCTTTTTACACTATACCGCGTGTTTCTTTTAACCTGTTTAAAAATCATTTTAATCCTGCCAGAGATACTTCGGTGTGGTCTATGCAGGCCGCTTGTACAGCAAGGCGGACATAACGTGTGGGTAGACCTCAGTTATTATACGAGTAATTACCTAAATTAAGTTATTCCACTTCCTTACTCCTCAGTTTATGGGCCAACGTAATAATAAGAAATTGAAGGCACTTAATGATATAAGCTGAGTTCAGTTTTTAAAGTTTCTGTATCGACATCGCTGTTCTAAATAATTAACGACTAAATTACGCATTTTTTAGCTTGTAAACTTGGCTACCGCGATGCACATTTTTGAAAATGGCGTCGCTTCCATTTCTAATGCAGCAAATCCGGAAACCGTTTGTCTGTTTTATGCCGTAGAAGCCGTTAACATGATTTCCGCGACAATACTGCTACGAAGTGTGTTGACAGCCTTCAATTTCAACATTTATTGTTGGCCCCTAAAATGAACTGTAAAAAACTTGATTAGATAATTACAGTTAATCATTTAATCGCTGAGGTCTGCCACTTATATAGTGTCCGCGGTGCTGTACAATCCACCAGCACAGGCCCCACCGACGTATCTCTTGTAGGGTTTAAAAAAAAACGATCTTTGAACGGTTAAAAAAACACCCGGTATAAGCTTCACTGGTGCCCTAAGCATGACAAAGTCCTATGAGATTAGTATTAGTATTCACGGGTTGCTCAAACAGCACTTGAAGGCTATAGTAACCGACAACGGTTGTACTTATGTTCTTATTCCCATCGCAGTGGTTCCTGCCAAAGCTTCTTAGCAACTTTGATTGCGTCATTGGTCTGACAGCTGCCTCGGTCAGCTCCTCCGAACACCCTTGACTTCGGAGGGGGCTAACTGGAGTATTTGTATGGGAGGATGTGGCCAGGTTTTACACCACTTTGAAAAATTCTGCTTAGGTGAGAATGAGCTTTTTGGGCAGTAGACGTCGGAACTAGGGCTCTCACTCATATTTAAATTTTTTAACCGTTTGCGAATTTCGAGCCGAGCAATTTGTGCACGCCAGTCAAATGATCTACCTCTACACCGAAGGCAGCTTCATACTATATAGAACCGACATATTCTTGCCATAGAGATGAATATTCCATCTTTTTTTAAAAACCTAACGATCGGACCAAGTTTTGTGTTTACACAAGACTCAGAACGAAAGAAATGGCGGTTTAAAATTTTCCTGAACTTGAGAGTTCATATGACTTAGTTTCTGCTGCAAATTCTGCCCACTATGAGGTGCAAAATGTTTCTTTGAACAGATAGGAAACCTAGAAAGAGGCTTTGTGGCAATTTACTTTTAAAAAATGTTAACAGTGCACCGTGCAAGTGGTAATTCTGTGAAGGACAATGATGCATTATAAGTGACTGGATGCCACCAAAAAGCGCAGAGCTTAAGACCAACATGTAGTTATTCAAGAGCACCTCTCTGGCGTGCAAGTGATAGAGCAAAGTCTGTTATTTATGAGAAGAAATTACTATGATTAAGCCATATTGTAGTAAAAAAGAATGTACCTTGATTTTTGAAGACCGGCCACAATAACCATGACACCCAACAAATAGCCATATCTCAAGCTTTGTGATATGCCAACCGCTGTTCCTAATAGCACGCATCTTTTAAACTTACCGTCGCTGGACAAGTCTGGCCATTTACGGAAGCAAGCTCCCACGATGTTGCTCTGTATATTAAATAAAAAAACTTGTATAAGGTAGAACAGTTCAGCTTCTTTCTCGAAAAAAAGGAATTGTTGCATTTCCTGTTCTAATGTCTATAAAAACGGTTACAATTTATAGCTGAGCTTCAAAGCCTACAATCAGCAGAGTAGAAGGTAGGCACTCGTTTTAGATACAGTATGTTTCGGGAACATTCTCCACAAATACCGCCTGAAACAAACAGCATTTGAAGGTGTCGTTAAGGCACAGGACGGGCAGCCTCAAGTGGCTAGCCATTCCCGACGATGCAATATGTTCTTGTGAAGACATTGCGCAGAACACGGCTATTTATGAGTTATTTTAGAAGCGCGATTTGATTGCTTTCCCTATCACCACACGCACCCACCGAGATACGGGTTATCATCGCGGCTCTTTTGAAGCCACAGGCACTGCAAAATATTTATAAGTTTTCAGTGTTCATCCCCTCATTAAAAGCATGGCAGTCCCTCATAACCTGTGGTCTATCGGGAGGTCTATAACGTGCCCTGCTTTCCAGAGTTGCAGTCTCCTCATTAAGCCTCCTTGACGGCCGCAAGCAAAATGACCTGTAGCTTTTCTGCACAAGACAAAGCACACATCAAAGTGTTTTTCGGCGCAAAATCTGCAATTACTACAGCCAACGCAACCTTTAATTGACCTGTACGTTTAGCCTCTCATTGAAAATGGAAAACACATTTGAGTTGAAAGCCGCACTCAGCTGAGGTGTCTGTCCTCGAGGTATGGAAGTTACTACGAATGCAATCACAGTGACCTTAGGAGATGTTGTCTTAGGCACCAGTCCTCCATAAATATCGGGTAATTTTTCTTCGTTTCTTTCCAAATTACTTTTTAATGCTTCGGCTCCCGCTACAGGGGAATCCTGCCTTTACAATTTAAAAATAATCAGAACATATTTTCATAGATTGAACTCCCGAGTGACAATTCTAAATTGAAGTATCAGACTTACAAGAAAGTCAGCAGGCAGACTGCCAGCTGATTAAGGCAAAGCTGGTGAGCCTGCATTGCTTCAGAATCTAGAGGTCTAGCGCTTATCGTTGGATCGCCCAGGCATGTACCAACGAAGCCAGGGATGGCTTTTATAGGAAGAGAAAGACCTAGCTATTTCATAAAGTAGCAAAATAGCGATACCAAAATATAAAATACTATTTGAATTTTTCTACATTTCCTAAGATTATCATTATGTAGAGCCATGTTCTACTACTTATGGCATTACAAGGAGTCGAAATCATGCCATCATTTTTCTGTTAGCCAGCAGATGCATACGATACTCTGTACATGCAAAATTCGTTGCAAAACTCCGACTGCCGCCAGTCATTAACATTGGCAGCGCGACGACCGCAAACGCCAATAGTAAGCGTTAAAATAAAAAAAAAAGCATAGCTTCCACGAAAGATGTTTCCAAGCGCCCGCTGCCCCGGAGATTTTTGCTTGACATTCCTGGTTGACTAGCAGAATTCCGGAAGCAGTGCCATCGAAGCTTAATTAGTTAAAGAAATTGTGCTTGTGAAAATGTTTCTAAGCTAAGAGTAAGAACAAATCATGTATGACTTACTTCGAAGAGCGAGATATTCTTATGCTGAAAGTCGTCTCTTTAATAATGCTTATGTATTCCCTTCAAAGTTTATAATGAGACACAAAATATTGTTGGAAAAAAATTATAAAACATATCCGTGTTTTGTTTCGCGTCTCGAAAGCAATATAATAAAAAGAACTTGGTGCTCTACGTTCGTAAAGATTAAGTGTGCTGCCACAGGGCTCGAGTTGAGGTTAATAAAATATAATTTATGCTCAAAGTTGAATTTCGCCTTAGACACTCTACATTCACTTCAAAATAATTTAAAGACACGTATGTGAATGAGCCATAGAGAATATTATTTCATGAACCCCGCGGAAAGAAGAACACGATTGTCGCATCGAACGCGGCACCGAAACGAAGCATGACCAGATAATAGGGAGCGTTAGAAGTTTTTGTTACAAATAAAAATCTCATGGAATAACCTCCATTAATGCACCAGTGGCGACAGTCGTAGAGTGAGAATAATATTCTAAGCAGACTATATTAAACTGCCCTCAAAACTTTAAAATATTTCTGCCAAAGTGAGGCAAACTACAGTGACTTACAGAACACGTTTTAAGGCGAAAGCCTTTAATGCCTCATACTCAAGACGTCCGGCGTTCAGTTACACTATAGCTGTCAATCAAATGACGTCATCAACGGAAATCTGATCTAATCTAACAGAAACTTTAACCAATAGCCAACCTTGGCCACTGGCTAAAGTAGTAGTCACAACTGCGGCGGTCTCGCACTGTGCCACTGTCGCTTGACCCCTGTCGTCGGCAGACGCTCCTTCGCAGGCGTTCGAAATAATGACGGTTCCAGATCACTGACGTGTATTCTATTGCAGGCCTGATTAGCATGTTGTATGCGTGTAGTTTTGTGTCCTGGTTGGCTTCGTGTAGTCGGCGTTTAAGAAGACCAAGTTTCTTTAGGGCTTTGGAAGTGATCAGTTCATTATGAGAGCTCCAGGATAAATTACAGCTAAAATTAACACCGATGGATTTTACCGACGCTGCAGTTTCAATGATAGTATTATTAACAGTGTAGGCATTAGGACTCGTGTTAAGAGCAGATGTAAACTTGAGATGTTTAGTTCTATCTGCGTTAATTACCATTTGCCACCTGCCACACCAATTAGTTAGCTCATCAAGATCAGCCTGGAGGGCAATGATGTCGCAAGGGCTCGATATTACTCGATAAATTATACAGTCGTCTGCAAATAATCGCATTGTTGATGTTATGTTCGACGAGATGTCATTAATATATATTAAGAAAAGAAGTGGACCCAGCCCCGAACCCTGAGCTACTCCTGAAGCAACACCTGTACGTCTTGATAAGAAGCCCCTTAACTTAATTGACTGAAAGCGGTTTGTTAGATATGCACGTTGATCCAGGTGCAGGTTGCGTATCTTTATCATTAGGCGATTATGAGGCACGAGATCAAAGGCTTTAGAGAAATCAATAAAGATGGAGTCAATGTTGCAGTTACAATAGTGTCGCAATAATGTTGCAGTTGCAATCAGTTGCAATACTGGCCTTCATACAGTGCATCAACATTTATGAAAGATGACCAGCTCGATTACATCCACAGTTCACTCCACTTAAAATCACACGTCACTTTACAATGGTAGGTTGACATTTTTATCCTTTATGGTGGGAACAAAGAATTAGTGGTTTAAAAGTGTAGATTGCATTGTTCGCACAGTGATAATCAGGGAAGCTTATTGAATCTGCTGTCCTCTATGAGTGTTGGAAAGTTTCTCTCTAACACACACACACAAACACGCACGCACGCACACACACACATACACACACTCTCACACACACACACACACACCTACCGAATCAGCTCTCCTCTATGTCCACTGGAAAGTTTTCTCACACACGCACACACACACACACACACACACACACACACACACACACACACACACACACACACACACACACACACACACACACACACACACACATACTCTTACTGAACGAGCTCTCCTCTATTTGTACAGGAAAGACTTCTCTCATATATACACACACACGATTACTGAATGAGCTGTCCTCTATGTGTACTTAAAAGTTTTCTCACACATAAACAAACACACTTACTGAACCAGCTCTCCTCTATGTGTAATGGAAACTTTTCTCACACATTACAAACGCACACTTACTGAACCAGCTCTCCACTATGTGTAATGGAAAGTTTTCTCGCACATACACAAACGCACACTTACTGAACCAGCTCTCCTCTATGTGTAATGGAAAGTTTTCTCACACATACACAAACGCACAATTACTAAACCAGCTCTCCTCTATGTGTATTTGGTAGTTTTCTCCCACATACACACATCTTCCGGAACCAGCCTTCCTCTATGGGTAATGGAAAGTTTTCTCACACATACACAAACGCACAGTTACTGAACCAGCTCTCCTCTATGTGTATTGGGTAGTTTTCTCCCACATACACACACCTTCCAGAAGCAGCCTTGCTCTATGGGTAATGGAAAGTTTTCTCTCTCACACACACACGCACACACACACACGCACACGCACACGCACACGCACACGCACACACACACACACACACACACACACACACACGCACACACGCACACACATACACACACACACACACCGAATCAGCTCTCCTCTATGTCTATTGGAAAGTTTTCTCACATACACACACACACACACATACACTTACTGAACCAGGTCTCCTCTATTTGTACTAGAAAGGCTTCTCTCACATATACACACACACACGCTTACTGAATGAGCTGTCCTCTATGTGTACTGCAAAGTTTTCTCACACATAAACAAACACACTTACTGAACCAGCTCTCCTCTATGTGTAATGGAAACTTTTCTCACACATCCACAAACGCACACTTACTGAACCAGCTCTCCTCTATGTGTAATGGAAAGTTTTCTCACACATACACAAACGCACACTTACTGAACCAGCTCTCCTCTAAGCGTAATGGAAAGTTTTCTCACACATACACAAACGCACAGTTACAGAACCAGCTCTCCTCTATGTGTACTGGAAAGTTTTCTCGCTCTCTCTCACACACACGACTACTGAACCAGCTCTCCTCTATGTGTAGTGCAAAGTTTTCTCACACACACACACACACACTAACTGAGTCAGCGCTCCTCTATGTGCACACTGAAAATATTTCTCACACATGCTCACACACACACACATGCTTACTGTACCAGCTGTCCTCTATGTGTACAGGAAAGTTTTCTCACGCATACACACACACAGGCTTACTAACCAGCTCTCCTCTATGTGTACTGGAAAGTTTTCTCTCACATACACACACACCCGTTTACTGAGCCAGCTCCCGTCTATATGTATTGGAAAGTTTTCTCAGACAACACACTCACGCACGGTTACTGGACCAGCTCTAATCTATGTGTAATGGAGTTTTCTCACATGTTAACACACACACTCAATCAGGCCTCCTCTATGTGTACTGGAATGTTTTCCCACACGTACACACGCGCACACACGCTTAGTGAATCAGCTCTCCACTATTTGTATTGGAAATTTTTCTCACACACACACACACGCGCGCAACACACGCACACACGCACACACACACACTTGTTGAATAAGCTCTCCTATATGTCTAATGGAAAGTTTTCTCAAACATAAAAAAATACAGACGCTTACTGAATCTCTCCTCTAAGTGTACTCTAAAATTTTCTCACACGTACACACACATACGCTTACTGAACCAGCTCTCCTCTATATGTATTGGAAAGTATTCTCACACATACCCACACACACACGCTTACTGAATCAGCATTCCTCTATGTGTACTGGAAAGTTATCTCTCTCTCTCACACATACACACGATTACTCAACCAGCTCTCCTGTATGTGTATTGGAAAGTTTTCTCGCACGCACACACACACACACACACACACACACACACACACACACACACACACACACACACACACACACACACACACACACACACACACACACACACACACACACACACACACACACACACACACACACACACACACACACACTTACTGAGTCAGCGCTCCTCTATGTGTACACTGAAAATATTACTCAGGCATGCTCACACACACGCGCTTACTGTACCAGCTGTCCTCTATGTGTACTGGAAAGTTTTCTCACTCATACACACACACGCTTACTAAACCAGCTCTCCTCTATGTGTACTGGAAAGCTTTGCCTCTATTACACACACACACACACACACACACACACACACCACACACACACACACACACACACACACACACACACACACACACACACACACACACACACACACACCCGTTTACTGAACCAGCTCCCGTCTATATGTATTGGAAAGTTTTCTCACACAACACACACACACTTTTACTGAACCAGCTCTCGTCTATGTGTAATGGAGTTTTCTCACATATAAACACACACACTTAATCAGGTTTCCTTGATGTGTATTGGAATTTTTTCTCACACGTACACCCGCACCCACACGCTTACTGAATCAGCTCTCCGCTATGTGTATTGGAAAGTTTTCTCGCACGCACACACACACACATACACGCACACGCACACGCACACACACACACGCACGCACACACACACACACACACACACACACACACACACACACACACACACACACACACACACACAACACACACACACACACTCACATACTGAGTCAGCGCTCCTCTGCTCCTCTATGTGTACACTGAAAATATTACTCACACATGCTCACACACACGCGCTTACTGTACCAGCTGTCCTCTATGTGTACTGGAAGGTTTTCTCACTCATACACACACACGCTTACTGAACCAGCTCTCCTCTATGTGTACTGGAAAGCTTTGCCTCTATTACACACACACACACACGTTTACTGAACCAGCTCCCGTCTATATGTATTGGAAAGTTTTCTCACACAACACACACACGCACGCTTACTGAACCAGCTCTCGTCTATGTGTAATGGAGTTTTCTCACATATAAACGCACACACTCAATCAGGTCTCCTTTATGTGTATTGGAATGTTTTCGCACACGTACACACGCATCCACACGCTTACTGAATCAGCTCTCCGCTATGTGTATTGGAAAGTTTCCTATCTCACACACACACACACACACACACATACACGCACGCACACACGCGCACACACACACGCACACACACACACACACACACACGCACACGCACACATGCACGCACACACACACGCACGCACGCGCACGCACACACGCACACGCACACACGCGCACGCACGCGCACGCACGCACACGAATACACAAACACACACAGACAGGAACTGTTTTCTGGCTTGTAGAAACGCATACGCTACAAATAATACCCCATCAAACTTGCAGTTGTAATCAGGGTCTGTTTCCCGAGTTTGGTTCATAGTAAAAAGCGTCTAAACCTGCTGCAGTGGCCACACTTAATTGGTTGAAATGCCGGAGGTGGATGTCGGTTCGCTTGCGACTGTGAGCGGTGGCAGTATACCTCAGCCCAACGTCCAACGGCGCTTCTCCTCTTTGACGAGAATTGGGACGCGAGCAACGCGAGAGAAGAAAAATTCCGCCACAAGTTCAGTTGCGCTTTGGAGTGCACTGTAGAAGGGTAATAAAAAGTTGTCTTGCTTGCGTAGTGGATTTTAATAAATAGAAACAATAATTCAGACACTCTTTTCTGCACCGTAAAGACCGGAGATGAACTTAGTCATAAATATTGTACGCAACTACTCATGGCTTTTCAGTGACAGAATTAAGGCGGCCTCTACAGCCGTCGATCTCCGATGGTAAATAAAAGGCAGCTAACTTGTTTGCACAACATGCCGTTTTACCCTTATTATTCAGGGTAAAGGGAACGGAGAGGAAAATTTGTGGAATGCATCCTCTTGCTGCACAATGCGCGCACAGTGCCGTGCTGAATCATTAAGACGCTGTGACGAATTGCCGTCTGCAACATGACTGAGCGTAAGTTGGTGCTGCAAGAATGCTTCTGCAGACGACAATTTGCGTCTTTCATTCGTTTTATGCAAGCACTACAAGAACCGCGAAATGTTTCTATTTGTTCCTAATTTTTTCTGCAGCAAATAAACAAAAGGGATGAGCTAAAAGAACTTTGTGTGGTGTTTCTGTTGGAAAACTTCGCAGACGAAGTTCTCATAATTTCTCATAAGTTCTCATAGTAAATGCACGTTTGCGCGCAGTAAACGCAAGGTTTTTGCGGGACATCATTCTTTATGTTACATCACTGAACGTACGCAACGGAGATAACTCCGCTGATAGTGGCGTCATCCTGTTTGAATGAAGACAATCTCTACAACAAACCGGTGCTCCTTATGCCTAGGAGCTACAAAATCGTCTAAGGAAATAAAAAACAGGCCACATTTATCGTCCATCCAATGTGTTATAGGCAAGATAAAACAAAGCGGAAGTCCCGTGCCCAGTCTATAGCCAGTTCATGTGCCGAAAAACGCCGTAACACCGACGAGTTTACTTTGAAGCGAGAGGCTCCGCTTTAGAGCGCGCCGGCATATGTTGGCTGCCCTTGAGCATCTGCTGCTAGGGGAGCATACGCTTTGTGTTTGGCGACGCCGTCCGGTTTCTTGGACTCTTTTCGCGGGATCCCATCCACCCCATACGCTTCCGGCGTTTCGACCAATCAGGTGTGGCCGCTGCGGCAGATTATGGCGCTTTTTATTATGACACAAACTCGGAATACGGACCCAGAATGCCCAAGAAAAGGGCAGTAGTTGCTTAAACCGACGAGTGTGAGGAAAGTGACACCTCGCACTGTTAAGTTTAAATATCAATACAAATTATTATCCAGAATTTTGCGGGCACTTTAAAACCCTTAATTTCTCTTGAAGCATGTATTCTTCCCAGTTGACACAATAGGAAAAGTGCGGTATGCAGCTTGGAGGCCGGTTGAGGTCATTGTGCGTGAGTGCAAATTTTTTTCCCCGCAAAAAACTTTCGTCCCCTTTGCACGAAGTGAAAAAGTCGAAAGCGACAGCTCAGAGAGGGTAAAACTATTCGAGGCATTGCAAAGTTGGCTAAAATATTTGACGCTTGCAGAAAAGATATTAGAAAAATTTTAAATGTGGAATCATTGTCAATAAACCCATACTATATGACAGAAGGATTCCGCTTATGTATATAACAAGGCGTAAACGAGTGCGATCTTCTCGTCCAGCATGACCAATTTAGAAGCACAAGTTGTTTCTGTGCGTGTGTATACTGAACATCATTCCTAAAACAATTTGCAAGCTCCAATTCTTACGTTTGCGACAGGGAATCTTATTAGATACGATAATAAAGGCGTTTTAATGTTAGTTTGAACAACAAAACATCGAAGTTTTTAGATTGCTTCATATGATGAGCAATAACACCGGCACTTCATATCAATGCGGCATAAGACGCTCGAAGCACAAAACAAAATGCACACGCATGTTAGAGAAAGAAGAAAATAATGTATGCAAAGAGCGCCTTTTTTTGTCACATGACCAGATTTGTTGCTGAAGACACTTTTAAAATGCTCCTGTTTCACTCCGTGGCATCGTGGAAAACTTTAGCAATCGTCGTAGCGACAATGAAATCAGCTACATAACTACAGGCGCAGCGCGCATGATACGGACCGAAGATTAATCCCTGAATGGCGCTATATTTGCAGCGCTAAATTGCTCTAAATTTATCAGCGCTGGAGTCTACCTCATCGGCGCAGTGTCGGTTGGCAACCTGTATTACCTCGATAGAATGTTTGCATAGACCGCCCACTCACAAATAATTGGTCGGTGTCATGCTTTCGCGGCGGATGTTTGGAGTGTTCAAAAATACTCCTCATATACATTTTTCGTCCCGTGTTATTGGTTTAAACATGCATCTCTTGCTAGGCAAAGATATCATGGTGCTGTGCTTTCGGATAAAGCAACCACGGGCGAGCGGCGAAAGCCTAGTCTGCAATTTTAAAACTGGCACAGCCAGCAAGCAAACTACTGTGTTGATTCGTGTAACTCGTGAGTGTTAATTCAAAAGTACCGCTCTGGAATAAGCGTACCTTCTTATATTGCGTCTCTAAAACAAATAAACTTTCGGCTGCTTATTCTTTCTTGAGTGCCATTTGCTAGAGTGGCCACTTTTCGAAGCGCTTGCTTCGATTTAGACGATAAGGGGAAAATAGAGTAGAACCTAGAGCGCAGAAGAAGATTAATTGCGACGCACCGATCTGTGGAAAAGTTTACAGGTAATCGCGACTGATCACCCGCTCGCCGTATGTAAGATATTTTAAGCTGGTATTATGGTGAACAGATGGAAGGCTTGTGTCATCTTATACTTCCTCAGCATCAAGAGCTTACTCACTGCTCCAACAAATCTTTTCATCGATTGTTCTTGTAGGAAACTCTACCCGCGGTGCCTCACATCGCCGGGCAAGATTGTGCACTACTGATTGTGCGGGTGAACGCCAGATTACGTGTGAGGACACGCTGAACTTTTTGAATTTGCTCCACCAGCACACGCGGCAGCAACAGCAAACGAAGAAAATAGACAAATGAGTGGCTGCTGTCGTTCGTCGTATAGCGGCCAACAGCGAAGAGACAAGCATCGACACGATGAAGATCAATCTGTGCTTTTCGGTTGAAGCGCCGCCGATCGGCGTAGGAAAGAAACAAACCGTAGCCAACGGCTGCAAGCAGCCTCTGAAAACGGCAACGGAGGTGTTTGTTGAAGGTTTGAGAAGTTTCTGGACCGTCTACTCCAGCTGCCTAAACATCTGGTAAACCCGAGGAGTCGTTTAATGCTGAGACATGCGTTCAGGAATTCTAGGCAGCAGTGGCAGTTTCGAGTCCGCCAGCGATAAGCGGATGGACGATTGATTTTGGGACCAGGGAGGCGCGGTCACGGCCGCCTGTACCGCCGGTAAAAAGGCTTTGCTGTGCGATGAGCGGCTCCGCGACCAGTAAATATGAGCGTGAGAATCGTTGGAATACGTTCACACACTCGTTGTCGGTGTGCAGCATACTGTGTTTGCAAAGAGATTTGGTGACCCTGAATCAAGGTTGTTTTGATAGCCAGCGTTGGGACATCGGGAAGGCGGATCGGAATGCGTTTCAGTCGTCTCTCACGTTCAAACGCACTGCACGCAATGGTAAGGCGCATCCCACGGCTACAAAACATACGCAAGCACAGTCCCATTGCTGCAGGTCAGACGCTTCACCATTTCCACAGCATCTGTTCAGCTTTCTCAACCTTCGACGTGATTAACGTGATTAACTAAAGTGATTAACCTGATTGAGTATTGGCGTTGTTAACTATGTGGAGGGCGACCAAATGGCTGCATGCGCTCGCTGACATCATGCAGCACGGCCACGTGAGAGGCGCTGGTCACGTACGCAGCGCTGGAAAGTTATGCCCATCGGCGTCGTGCAGAGAATCGAGGGTCTCCGCCAGTTACGACTCAGACCCCACCACACCGCCGCACTGCCTCAGAGCCAGATGGAATCCGGGGGCGTTCTTGTTGCGTGTAAATATCCCAGGCAGCAGCGGGAGGGTTTTGATCGTTTCGGTGGTTCCCTCCCGTCGACGGTCGCCGAATGCGGGCCACCTCGGCGCCTCCTAACAAGAGCACAAAACTGTAATTCTGAGGTACGTTAAACAAAACATTAAAACCGGTTTTTATCAACACGTGGTCTTGCTTCCCGGTGGATTCCCGAACGTAACGTGAGGGAGGAGACGAAGAGAAAGTGAAAATGAGGGAGAGATAGTGACGCATTACAGGAGAGCTCCGGCGCAACTTCAGCCGGCCGAGGATCTCTAAATGCACGAACATCTCACACACATGGACGCGTTGCCTTATTTAAGTCTGGCAACTTACGAAGCTGAGGGTACACACATTTCCGCATTTCTTCCATTACACGCATGCCGCTATCCTTATTAACGCTGTCTGTTGAGATCACCACAATCCATGTTTGCAGTGCTCCTCACAATGTGAAAACGGTTTCTTCACCTGGAGGTGTCAGGGAAAAAAGGTGGGGGAGCACTGAGAGTTAGTTTTCGCGGATATCAACAGACAGCGATTCCCTGCGTTCAGATGATCGCAGCCTTCTGTATATTTGACGTATAAATGTGTTACGTTAAGTATAGGTCTTTAGTTATTAAAACAGAAATAGATGTTTTTTTGAAACGGCAGTTACCTAAAGGTCTTTAGAGGAGAAAAGAATGCCGCCCTTTTTGTTGTCGCTGCGATTTTATAGTTTGAAATTTTATTCCTACCTATTAATTTAATGTCTTCCTACAACCCTTCCCACCGAAAAGAAATAAAAGTGTAAATGTTCTGGATTTTACAGAGAAAATGTAGTCAGAGCGTGATATGGTGCGTTGTTGATTTTCCACATTTTTTTCTGCGTACTAAGGCAGAGGAAAAAACTGGAGACTTTGGAACGCTTTAATAAAAATGCTTAAATTTATTTAAAAATTTACGCAACAAACCCCTAAACGCCTTCACAAGGCTATTTACACAGGGGGAACATGAACACCAGATAATACCAAACTAAATGCAAAACAACTAATGCAAAACAAAGAGGAGCAGAGCATAAGTATATAAATTGATAATGATACTTACAGTAACCAAAAACATTAACCAGTAATGTAATATACCCATAAATAAAAATTAAAGGAAAAGGGTGTTTGAGGAACATGGCAAATGAGGAACATGGCAAAAAAAAATCTGAGCTGAATGAACGAAGTGGCAGAACCATTGAAGAACGCTATACTGACATTTATACACGGAGGCCTATTGTTAACTTGTTCTTACTTAAGCAAGGGAAATGCGCTAAAAAAAAAAGACACGGACGTCCGTGTCTTTTGTTAGCGCATTTTCCTTGCTTAAGTCTGTATGACCGACTCGTCCAACAACGTGCACTCTTACATCTTATCTTGTGAACATTTATTTCTGTAGTAATGTACGATGCTGGATTATTCTAGTCGACTGTAGTACGAGGTGTGAATTACTTTGGCATGAGGTGCGCTTGAATTAGAACGAGTCAACACGGCGTGAAACAACTCAATCAGGTCATTGAAAGAAATCGTAATGCAGCAAAGGATGATGACGAAGTTTAAGAAGGGAGCTAAGCTTGCTAGTTAATGACTATGAGATATCTTATAAAGTTCGGCGCGTGCCTTTAGTGTCGTGACGCTGATAAACCGACAATAATCCGAGAATATGAACATAGAAGCATTGTTTTGCAATGCCTCTAACTCATCTGGAATTTCTTCTTGATTAATGTCCTAGATGGCAGAGTCGTACTCGAGTTTAGCCCGTAACATGGTAATGTATGCTACCTTTCTGAGATGAAGAGGCACATGTGTGAGGTTTAGTTTAAAAATACGAAAACAGCGGTTAGCAGCAGCCAAAATTTAGTGTACGCGCTAATTCCAAGTTAAGTTCGACTGAAGATGGAGTCGTAGGTACTTGTAAGTAGCAGAAAGTTCAATCGGGTTGTTATGCAGAGTGCAAGGCGTTGGGAGCGGCATGACTTACTACTGCACGAGATGAGCTTGGTTTTAGAAATATTAAGGGTCTTTAACTAAGATAAACACAAGGGATTAGTGGTATCAAGATCAGTTTGCAAGATTGGTGGTCAGTGCCGTTAGCACTAATGCAGTCCATGACACAATTATCACCGAACAATATAAACCTAAATGATAAACAAGGGGGTAAATAATTGATGAAGATTAGAAAACCACAGGTCCCAGTAAGCTTTCCTAGAGAACACGGGACAAAATAGGTGAGGAAGAAGACAAATATTTATTTAATAAAATGAACATAGATCGACATGCAAGACAAGCCTTAAGCCTAGCAATAGCACGCAAATGAATGTTGAGCTGGGCAAATTTGAAGAAAAGCCTTTTACGGGGGCCGTGGTCGAATGCTTTAGAAAGATCAATGAACGGCTCATCGAATTGAATGCCGGCGTTCGCTGATAAAAAAAATTGTGTGAAGTAATTTAGAAAGTTGAGTGTCAAATGTGTATCCGTTTCGAGACTTGGGCTGGTATTCGAATATGATGCCATGATCCTCAATGTAGTTAATATAAGGTGCAAACGACATGATCCACTACCTTAGATATTGAACTAAAATGTAAGGGACGATAAAATGTATCTTGTAAAGATATCGGACAATATGTAGCTTCTAGCCTTGTTGTAGCGATCTGGTGGAACACCACCACTGAAATTAGTAGGATGATAAAGCTTGCTTTGACTCGGATGCGGGAGGTGCGGGGTTCGATCCCCAGAGCCCCGGGGACCCACCAGTGATACAATAGGGTACAATCTTTCCCGTGCCTGGTGCTCAACTTCTTTAGGGTGAAATGTATGGGAAAGGGGTCTTTCACCCCACCTTGACAGACAGAAAAACATTATTGCTGCAAATGAGTTTTAAACCCTACTGGGTCCCTGGACCACAGCGCGGTCCCGCACCCCACCTTGAGTAGTCGAAAACACCTTGTGTCAAGGCGCTCTTTAGCCACAGATGCCCTTGCGCCATAAAAATTCATCATCTTCATCAACAGCTTGTTTTGAGTTCAGGCTCAACCATCTAATAAGGCGTCCAGGGCATAGCAAGTGTAAGATGATGAAAATCACGGCCACAAAGCCATCTTTTAAGTAAACTGTGGTCACAACACGCACTGTAATAAAAATTGAGGCATTGGCACCTTACATCCGTTCCCATTTCAATAGTTTCGCTACTCGAGGTTTATGCGACACTTGATTGAATATTTCCAAATCTGACTATTTTTTATTGAATGAGGAAGCTGAGGCGAAATGCTCGCTTTCCTGGCGAAGGCCGGAGCTTCTATGTGCAGTGCGCAAGAGCATTGAAGAAATATCTTTTTGCGTATGTTGATTCGGCACTAAATGTTGTTGGCACATTGGCACACTGTTAGGACACAGGCACTATATGTCTCTGAATTATATTGCCTAATGGGTAATACAAAGCTATTATTATTTTGCTGCTTTTTTCTGTGAAGAACGTACACTCGGGTTAAGATAGTTCTTTAGCACAAAGTGAGAAAACTGCACTGCTTATACGAACACGAAGAAAATCCTGCTTTTAGATAATAATATTTCACAATTGCTCTCCTTGTGACTCTACTATGGTGCTTTAGTTGACATTTTGGCCGAACGTGCCACAAAACATTCATTGAAACTTAAGGCGGCAGGGCTGCAACAAAGTTCTGGTTTTCTGCTGCTGTTCACGTGTTTTTGTCGCTTTTTTGGGGGAAACAATGTTGAAGGCTGTTTTCTACCTTGGTCTTAATTGTGTTAGTTTCCTTCTATATCACTCCCAGGAAAAGAGCTCGCTTTTCTTGAGGGTGATAATTTACGTTAATCTGCTTATTTTGTTGTGACTTGCGGAGTAATAGCCGGTCCTTTTTTTTCTTTTTCTAACACCCAGCATGTGTAAACAGCGGTTCACGCAAAGAATAGACACCAATTGAAAGCTTAGCCCACGCGTTGTTTTCTTTATGTTCGTACTCATATGCAGGCGCCAAATGTTTTGTCATGACGTACGAATTGCCCAAACAGTCACTCTGATCATGCTATTAAATGCCCGGCAATTAAATTTATTATGCGAAAAAGACTAGCTCGAAAATCTGAGGTGCAGTGCTTACAGAACCCGATAGAAAGGAATGAAGACGCTGACATTTAAAGACGACATTGATTTATATGTTTTCAGAGCGCGCTCTTTGAAGGGCGACCTTTAGATGCTGTCTGGGATGTATCTCCGTCTGAGTCCTAAAGAATGTTAAACGTCTCTGCTTGGAGTATTGTTATTGATCCTAAATTTTGAATAGTCCACTGCATGTGTTATGCCACAAAAACCAAACGCATATGCAGACCTTTCTGAAAATGACTTAGAGCCAATCAAGCAATCCGGAAAAGCGTTCACATATTTTGGGAATTGAACTGACACAAAATATTGCACAGTTTCATCATTATTGCTGTGTTTTCACATTTTTTCCTAGCAGATTCTTTCTCACCTTCTTTAATTGACACAAAGGACCAATTGAGTTTTTCCTGTCTGAATAGGCAATGACAGTCCGTTGGAACTGTCCACAGAGAACATAAACCCATCTTATATGCGGGAGAAAAAGCGCCTAAAGCTGACTGCGGGTACAGCCACCGAGGGCAAATTTTGCAATTGAAATGCGTGGGATGACCGCGAATTTCTGCGAACGGATCTCTGAGGCCGTGGTGGTGGAGGCGATGCTGGTCCAAATGTACCGGCGGGATTAGCCTTACAGAAGCCTGTCAGGAATTGCTCGGCTCGAGTTACTGATTTAAGTGATTACGTCTCTACCACTGTCCCATAAGGCTTGTAACCTCGAAAGACTGCAATAGTGATCGTGACACTAATGGCCTCTCAGTTCGGGAGCCCTCAGTGTACAAGATGCGTGAGACGTCGTACATGAGAACGTTCAGTCGCCTCAGGTTTCAGGCACAAAAACGCGGGCAGGCTAAAACAAAGTGGTTCTCATCACCCACACCGTCATTGTGTGCACACATAGATGAGAAGGCGAGGTAAATCTTGCGCAACGATACCGGCGTATAGGTGCAGTTCGTGCGCAGTCTGCAATGTAGTTGCTCTCTGAAGCGACAAGCCTCGCGTTACACCACGGAGGTTCAAAGATGGTCAAAGTGCAGAAAAGTGTTGCACCACTAGCTGTCTAGCGAAGTTCTTGTCCTTTGCTACAGCCACTAGAGATCGACGAGACCGAGTTTTTTGAGCACGGTCTCCCGCCTTGTTACCAGCGACTCCAACGTGATATGGTAGCCACTTTCATTTCTAGCTTCCTCACTCTTTCATTTCTAGCTTCCTCAAACTCAGGTGAGAGCATAGAGGCTAAACTTATCAAAGAGAGTCCCTCGTTGCAACTGCTGAAGTGCCTTCTTTGCGTCAGACAAAATTACGTCTCTCTACGGTCTGTAGAAGCACAGATCATGAATGGCCAATGATTCAACGAAAGTGGATGACACTACTTTTTTAAGCGCCCAGCCCAAGATATAAACTCAGTATCTAAAAACGCGGCTGAACACAACTGTTCACGCCTGCTCACAGGGTCAACAGTGTAAACTTGCAGGTGGTCATCGTAGTCGCTGTCCAGGTGTTCAAGAATCAAGAATCTTACTTCCACCAGAGGTAGCGTTCGTTTTGTGCGTAAGCCTGTAATGCAATAGCAGCTATGAATTCCATCATAAAACCGCGGCGTGTTCTGTTAACACCTGCGTCCCGTGAATTAGCAACACACTGTGCTTAGCGTATTAAGAGCTTCAGAGAAGTGGCTTTGTGTCCTAGCTAGTAGTCGAGCAAGCAGCACCTGTCCTGTCCGGGTCTTCCCAAGCCGAACTGAACTCAGAAGCAGTTTTTGGCGGTCTGGAGACGTAACGAAAGACAACGGGGTTCTTGTAAGGCCTTATTCGAGGGAGCCTGGCGCGGAACTCTCAGCGCAGTCTTTAGGCCTTCCATGTTGGTCATCTCATCTCAAGGTGCTTGTAGTGGCTATCTGATGTTGACAGAAAAGGCTCAGAGTAAAGAATTTTCCTGCTGAAAATAGCGTAGTGCCCTTTCCACACTGCTGAAGTAGCACTGCCTCGCGTCGTACGTGCGAAACGTTTCAGTACATTTAGCCTTTGCAGCGAGGTGGAAACAATGCTGCCCACCGCTCTCTTCCATTTCAGACGTGAGGTAAGGATGACGGCCAGGAAATCGCGTGGCATGCAGGACGAATCTGGGTTCGTTGAATTCGTAGGTTTAATGCTACACCGCTTTGTTAGTTAAAAACGATGGCATCTAGTGCTCCTCAGTGTGGACGTCCTAAGCTTCACGTCAGGTCAGAGGAAATTTTTTGATATTGAATATAACGCTAATGAACTTGCATTTTCTGGAGGACAAACTTTTGTTAACGCAGTGAGGACACAGCGGAGAATAAGTCTTCACTGAGGTCAATAACTGCGTAGATTTGTCCTCAGTGCCACTTAAGGATGAATAATTACTTTCATATTTAATAATACCAAATAGAATATTGGTCGATTTGATGAACCCCGCAAATCATCGCTGACACATTTTCACTTCATTTGCTGGAAATGTACCCTTGTTTCATTTGTGCCGCTGGGTAATTGCGCCAGTGTGGGAATTTAATTTTCACTGAAGTTCGGCATTATGAAACGCTTCTATAAGTTTCGGCAGCAATTTTAAAAAACCGTAAAGTTCGGCCTGCGTATAGTAATTATAATAATTTTTATTATACGCAGGCCGAACATTATGGTTTTTTTAAATTGCTACCGAAACTTATAGAAGCGCTTCATAATGCCGAACTTCAGTGAAAACTAATTCCCACACTGGCGCAATTACCCAGCGGCACAAATTAATTTAGAAGAAGCAATGTTGGCTAAACTGTAGTAGATGGTATGGCTGGGGGATTATTTTACAAATAATCCTTGTTTTAGCAAACACTTGGCTTATGTTTGCACCACAATAAGTGACTCAAGTGGTCCTTAAGGGTAACGGAGTGGATTCGTAGACAAGGCAAGCCTAGCAGGGGGCGGCAGAAAGTTAGGTGGGCGGACGAAATTAAGAAGTTTGCGTGCATGCGGTGAGGAACATGAGAGAGGCCTTTGCCCTGCAGTGGGCCTTGTCAGGCTAATGATAGTCATAATAATGATAAAGTGGTGCAAACAGGGGTATTGAGGCCTCTTGCTTGCTGTGGGAGGGGGCGGGGAGCTAAAGGAAGGGGAGCTGCAGAAGGCCTTAACTCTGGCTTGATCATCAGCAGCAGAATAACAAAAATTATTCTGGGACCGTAAAAAGAACGAAAAATATAGTGTCCCTTCCCATAGCAGCCGGGTGACAGTACGAAATTAAATGTTCGTTGCCCGCTAAAAGACAAGATCATCTTTGATGCGTGAAGTGTGTAAGCATGCATCACATTTCATTGGCGAGAATGGCTTCGGCGTTTATCAGGCGCATTGCCTGGAGTCAGGAAGCAAGCTCTCGTGCATCGCCATGTGTGTTGGCTTTTTAATTCTTGTAGCTTGTAAATCGTTGATCTCCCCTCGTCTTGACTCTGAGAGGCGCACGCTGTAATCTTGAACTTTTTTTCCTGCGTAAGGCAATGTGAAAAGATGTTCCTCCTGGCCGTCACTCGGCCAAGGGAAAAATCTCCCGTTTGTGTTTCGGTCAATCTCGCCTGTAGGCAGAACAGTACGCTTTTGGCAGCTGCAGAGCATTTGTAACCGCTGAGGCAGTTAACCTGAATGCTGCTAATGGCGTGAGATTCTGATAACCTACTAATTATTCTAGCCAAATAGAAATTTTCGTAACTACTTTGATCAAAGAGCTCTTAAGCCCTGAGATGTGTTTGATCTTTCCGTGAGCCTCATCGGGACATTTTGAGTGTGCGTGCGAATTCCGGAAACCTCACACTTCAGGCTATTCTGTATGCACTTTACTGCGTCTAGACGCATATAGCAGTGCAGAGACAAGATGCGTATACCGTCCGCCCAGCTTAGCGGCTAGAGAATACCTTAGCACATTTTCATGCGCAGTGCACGATGCAAAATTCAAAGCACCGCTGTGCTGTTTGATAATGATCTACGTTGCCAACAGGAAACCACACTGCTGAAGCTACACTGCAGTCGTTGTTCAACTGCGTAACGAAAGTATACATCCGAAAATCATTTGGTTTGAGACGAATGCTTGATCACAATTTGAACTCAGAGAGAAACGCTCCCTATTAATAACACTCCCTCTTTCAGTGTTCCTACGAGGACTGATAACGCAAGCAACTACCTCATGCGGTTTTAGGCTTGGCGTCGACGCTAGTACATCATGACATGTTCGGGTCGCCAATGCTTTGTCGCGTCTGCACTATTTTCTTTGCAGCAGATGACGAAGCAGTGAACGGCTTCTCAAGGCTTTGTATCCTGTTTTGCTATTTCACGGAACAAAAAAAAATTAGCTGTTTTTGAGGACAGGATTGGGCTCAAACTTTCTAACTTCTTTTTAGAAACCTGAACCGCGCCATGCGGGAAGGGAGGAAGGTGGGAAGGAAAGAAGGGGGGAAGGGGAACAGAAGTTGCCGTTGTGGAGGGCTCCGAAACAATTTCGATCACCCGGAGATCTTTAACGCGCACTGACATCATGCGGCACACAGGAGCTTTTGGCGTGTCGCCTCCATCAAAACGTGGCCGCCGCGGTCTGGCTACAACCCACGCACTCCGGCTCAGTTGCGAGCGCAATAACCTCTGAGCAACTGTGTAGAGGCTCACGAAACCAATTCAAAATGGAAGGCAAAAAAATTGTTTATGAGGTAACCAAAGGCGAAGTAACAGCCCCACATCTGGTTGGGGACCTCAACCGTGTCGTGAGAAAGGGAAGAAAAAAGGAGTAAAATAACAAAGAAGTGGAGAGCTCCGAAGTAATTTCAAGCAACTGGGTTGCTCCAGTCAAACGCGGGCGGCATGACCGGGTTCGATCCCCGGAATGCTGGCTCAGTAGGCGAGCGCCGTAACCACTGAGGACCCACCGCGTCGGTTGAAGGCAAAAATAACTGCTTTTATAAATCATTTCATGCACACTGGGGCCTTTCTCGCACGTTTCTGCCAGCCATAAGGAGCTGCGGGTCATTATCTTTGCTGATCTGAAGCCCAGTGTAATTTAGAACTGCAATAGGGCAACATCTGGTGCAAGGGTGAGACGTGTCGCGAAACGCTGTGATTGGCGTGAATGCTGCGCGAACGTCCGCTGCTTTCACTCATTACGGCTAGTTACTTAATGTGTTTTGCATGTGTGGTGTGCAAAATGCGGTGTTTTCGGATAATTACTCCTTCATAACGTGAGCAGGGTAAAAAGGTATCTAAATGTGACTTTCTTCGTAAGAAATATTTCATTAGGTCACTTTTCTTTGCGCCTCGCTATCTTCTTGCAGAAAAAGTTGCTATAGATTACTCGAACACAATACACGTCGTCACCGCCTCCAGGGTCACCTTCCAGCGGTATGCAACACTTGCTGAAGAATCTCCCTGATCTCACCGTGGTGCCCATGGTACGCATTGGCTAAGCTCTAAGCCACTCCTCCCTTCCTGGCAACCAGGGGTCACACGCGCTGCCGCGAGAACTTAACAGTCAGACTCCAGGTGACGGGAGGTCCTACTTCAATGACCCACTACCGGCAGGGCTATTCGCATACTATTGGCGCCGTATGGTGAGCAGTTAACACATACCGTACGTCGCATGACTGCGAATTTTCACACCTTGGGACGGTACACTGTCGAGCCCGCTGATAACGAACCTGATATTCACGCGGGTAGCGTTCGTTATAACCGTTGTTTGTAGAAAATTTACTCTCTGTATTACAGTTAACCTACTAGGTCTGCCAAAGAGGCACTTAAGTTTTTAAAAAAACGGCGTTATGCCGTCTATTTCTTTAAAACAGGCCCTTCCGCAGCGCTTTCCAGGCTGTCCAGGGCGGTAATGTTCTCCTCTGTAACAAAACAACTGTAGCGCGACCAAGACGAACACAAGACAGAGGCACACGGGACTAGCGCTAAACTTCATCTAACTTTATTCACTGGCAACGCAGCAAATATAAGAAAAAAAAACCCGATCACGTGCAGATACCAGGTCACACACACCACTATCAACAGAACTGCTCAAGATATGCCATCTCCGATTTGTACAGATCACAGACGTATCACTAACACAATATACGCCTCTCTTCCTTATATGAAATGCTTCCAGTAGTTCCCTTGCCCTGGTATTTTTGCTTTTGCCCAAAATCTTTATCTCATGAAACCGTGGTTGACACTTTTTGCAGGACTGGCATCTATCTTGCGGCAAATGTTCTGCCGCTCGAGGGCAGTCAGAACACTCAGTGCAGTGCTGAGGAAGATGCGCACCACTTAGGTCTTTCAGTGAGCGCGCGTGCTCACCTCCCCTTTCATTTATGCACCGCCCTGTTTGGCCCACATCAATGTTCTCCTCGCAGACACCCTTGCATCGAACAATTAACGACTCTCATTGCATCGACCATTGGCAGGTCGTACCACAAGCGGATTTTTGAAAGTGTTGAGATGCAAGCTTAGTGCCGCGGGCTAGCCTATGGACATCATCATCAGCTGTGCTACCAAAGTTTGAAGGAAAATCGTCGAAAAGATCCCTCCAAACTTTTCGAACGAAGTTAGGTGAAGATAGCTTCGATTACATATCGGCATGGTTATAGCCGACGGCCAGCATCATCGTCCATAAATAATTGAACATTCTGGCTAACATTGTGCAACTAGGATACATTTTATATTGTGTTTTCTTTTTTTCTCCCGAACGCCTTAGCTAACAATGTATATGTATGAGTCATGTTTGTTCCTTGCCTGTTTCGTTCACTACAGTTCGCTCAATTAATTTTACTTTTTCTTTGGTAACCACTCCCATCTATAATGCCGCAGTGGCCCTTAGGGTATAGTAAATCAAAATAAAATAAAAAGATCGTGGGTAGTGGTGGAGTGCGTCTGGTCTTCTCAGCTCCGAACAAAGTGAACCCGTGTAAAAAAGTAATTAGTTGTCAGTAAAAACGGGTTGAGTGCAATATTAAGCACGTGACACACTATGTGGAATGTAAGAGCTATGTTATCTATGAAATCCCTCTCTCTTTCCGTGCCACTTAAGTTGGTCGCAGACCGGTTGTTGCATTAAAATTAAATTAAGAGAGCATGCAAATGACTTGAGGAATAGAAAAGCTGTTGCTATTCCCAAACACTTGACTGCATGTGGTTGCATTCCTCATTTCCGGAGTGCATTTAGCTGCGCACGTTTAGCAGCTGGATACAAAGGGAGACGTATGTAGCCGTTATCATTGAACACTTGAGCGAGCCTTCTCTTCACTGATAAAAGAAAGAAGCAGCTTTCTTAGACACTAGAAAAAGATATCCGCCGTGTGTTGTCTTTTTCTTCTGCTTGCTTTCTGCATTTAATGCTTTCTCGCACGAAATACACCTTGCTGTATGTCAGCGCTGTCTCTGTGTTCTTCCTTTCTCTAGTCCCGTGCTTTCACGCTGCTTCATTCCTGGAACAATCATATTTAACGACCGAATATAATTAATCACGGTTCAAGCGGTCACAAAGTGCCAAGCCGGCCATATCAAATCCCCAGCAGTAGGTGAGTAATTGAATGTGGCGTAAACGGCTTCGTCAGCGCACGTGGCTGTGCGATGTCGTCCGCGCGAAAGTAGTTAGCCGAGGAAACATGTGGCCAGCTATGCATCAACGATGCTTTGCCACGAGGCTACATGCGTTTCAACACGTGTCGCTTGGACATCTTCATCGATCATTTCTGGGATCATGCGATGAAGAAAGTAGCACCACGTTCGTGCACAGAATATATTAGCTGCACTTCTCGCTCTCTGGAGCGACCTGCACATGCTATCAGCACGAAACATGGCGGTGACTGTGTAGGTGACACATATTACGTGACAAGGATGACCATTAAGGCATTACACTTCTCAACTCGTTGCTGCTAGTTGATAAACTACCTTGCCCAGTTTCGTAGCCTTCGATCAATCTCCTATCTCGCTGCCATCGCGCTTCTGTATCAACTTAGGATCATTTGCACGGTCGACGAACGTGTAGGCTGCGAGTTTCTATGACCCTGCAGGTCTTCGCTGAGCGCTCGGCTGGTGGTTACTAACTGGTTGAATGCCGCCTTGTTATTGCCTTCTTGGGTAGGCATGTTCCTTCCTGCCCAGTGTTGCTGGGGCTCAGGGACACGCTTCGGTCTCCGGGCTTGTTGGAAGCAGGAGTATTTGAACTTCAGGAAGGGGCTATAGTTCACGGTGCCTCCTCGTGTGCTGTATCCAAGAGGTGGGGCAAAAGTTGTCCGTTTTTTCTGAGACGAGTTTCCATTCCCCTAATGCATATTTTGACGGTAGCATCGTATTCTTTCCTAATAACAGAACGTTCGTTATGTCTGCAGCCGTTACAAGTGAGCTGTACTGCATATGCCCACTACAGAAGGTACAACCGTCCAGCAACTGTGGCTGGCCATGTGCTGTAGCAGCGGCAGCAGCAATGGGAAGCCTTTACCATACTGGCCCTGCTAGCGCTATTGTAGTGTTAAAAGTAGTAAGCGTAATTAAAGGAGTTAGCGTAAAGTAGTTACGGCGTAATTCAGACGGCGTTTTTAGCGCTAACAAAATATGTAAATGAAAGAAAAGAACACGGTACTGTCGCCAATCCCGCGCCCAGTCCCGTGTCCTTCTTTTTTCTTCGTGTACGTGTTTTATTAGCGCTAAAAATGCCGTCAGAATCTGCAAGCCATCTAGCCCGCCTGCAAGTTCTTTTGAGGCGTAATGTAGGAGTAAAGGCAACATCACTATATCTCACACCAGCAAAGTACATGATGGACGATCGCAAGGAGCACAAGGAAACACAGGCATAGATCATTTAATCGTAAAACCTTGCGCATACCGGACTGCCACAGCAATGGCTGATATGGTCACCGGGGAGTTAAATATATTTGAGGGCTCGGACCTCCCAAATAAATAGTTTTCTTTGAGGTCCTTAGTCAGTTTTCTGCCTCGCCGGCTGTTTTCGGCACGAAGTGATAAATATGTGAGATATTTGTTCGCGTGGAGGCGCTTACTGAATGCACATTAGTAATATCGAAAGACCCAGACAGAGCTCCAAGTGCATTTTAAACCTTAGAGACGTCAGGGCTGTTCACTTCCCACTCATTCCGACCTTGTTTATGAAATGCGCTGAAAAAGAAATTAACGTTTTTTCGCCGATGGAGGCGAATTATTGCGTTAAATGAACGCTGGACTCGGGCAAACCCGGCTAAGCCTGCTTCTCGTTCTCAGCATGAGGCGCGATGTTGTTCTAGATCCATTATATTTGAAACCACAAGCTGTTATAGTATGTGCGGGAGCTTCGCGTCGTCAGAGGAGAGGAATTTTCTATTAAGCATATTAAGTGGCGTTTGGAGAGTCGTGCATGCCTTGTGAGCGCACCCTATTCCAATTGCTCGCGCCGCCGCCATCTGAAGCGCGTACCCGCGAAGTGAAAGCCGCTGGACGCAAGAGACAGGCGAACTATGACGAGGCAGTGTTGCAGTTTCAACGCTTAGGTTGCAGCTAGTACAGCTCTGCGTGTTCGATCAGCAAGAGAGAGTATAGAAATGCTGAAAATTGATATGTAAACGTAATCCGAACTTTATAATTGTCATTAACATTTAGCGTGTTTTGAGATTTAATGGAGAGTTGAGATTCCGAACAAATGAAGATTGTAGTAAATGTTTAACAATTTTGCGCCGGGATTCGAAAATATTTTGCAGTCTTTGATTCAGCTCCAACGAACTGAGGGCTTCTTCTTAAAGCTCTGGGCTATGCCAGTAATCTGGGTGTTAATTTTAAGTCGGGTTGGTTTTCGACTTGCGGTGCCTTCGCCAACAAATTTACACGCATCATGAAATGCCCTCATGCAACGGACTGCAGGATTTACAATCTGTGATGTTTCATGTTTCCTTGTGAGGAACCGTTCCTTCCTTGCAAATTTACTGCTCCCTCAATTGAAAGCCGAAGGTGCCGCCGCGGTGGCTGAGTGGTTATGGCGCTCGGCTGCCGGCCCGAAAGACGCGGGTTCGATCCCGGCCGCGGAGGTAGAATTTCGATGGAGGCGAAATTCTAGAGGCCCGTGTGCTGTGCGATGTCAGCGCACCTAAAAGAACCCCAGGTGGTCGAAATTTCCGGAGCCCTTCACTACGGCGTCTCTCACAGCCTGAGTCGGTTTGGGATGTTAAACCCCATAAACCAACCAAACAAAGCCGAAGGTAGAAGTGGTTGAGCAGTTGGAGCTCTAGGCTACAGAAGCTGACGACGCGGTTCAATCCCAGCCGCAGCGGCAGCGTTCCAATTGACATGAAGCAATAAAATATTGCCATGTGTTGCGCGATGTCACGCATGTTAAACAACAGCCATAGAACAACTTATTCCGGAACCAGGTGCTGTGGTGTCCTAATACGTCACGTGTTGGTTCGGGGCGTTAAAACTCACAATTAACAATTTAATATTATAATGTCTACATGAGTGTCCAGCCAGGTGCTACTAATTGCAGAAAAGAGTCAACGACGAAGCGCTCGTAACAGGCGCTTACGTCAATACTTTCAGAAGATGGTTCGCAAATTTCCAATGCAAGTTTCACGCAGTCTCTCGCTTTTAGCCCGTGGAGCTCTAAAATCCCTTCGGTAACACTCTAAGCCACCAGCTAGTGAGCATCTCGTAGAACTTCAGATGGCCGCCGTCAGAATATCGTTTCCGCATCCGTGCTTGGTCTGATGCGTGTCAGTATATCAGGACAGAAGCGCTGGAAGTTGCTCATAAAAAAAGAAACGTAATATTTCTCGGCTGTGTAGCGACAAGGAAGAATCATAATAAGGTAATCTAATACTGAGAAAAACTGCCAAATAATGAAGTTTTCCTCAGGCATACTCCAAAAATGTACAATTCGCGTGCTTCATTAAAATACGTAGCACATTTAAATCTCGCGAACTATTATTAACTGGCTACAAGAAGGAACCTGAAAATCTCCTCAGATTTAAAATTTAGACTTCATGTTAACTCAAAAGCTGTCTCTTGGACAATAGTTCTAAAACAAGCTCTGCTTGACAATTTTAAAATTGCCGTCCGGATTTATTAACTTCTCGCAAGTTGCAATAGGGAATATTCAAAATTCAGCAAGTGCGCTTTTTCACATACCTAGGTTGTCAAATACAAGATGGCCGATTTATTTATAAAAAACAACTTCCAGGCGTAAAAGACTCCCGGTAAGCTTGTGGATAGAATGCATTAATTGTATTCTGGAGGAGGCAAACAAAAAATTTGTCATTCTTGCTTTCTTTCAGCTGGAAACTAATGGTCAGCCGTCTTGTTTTGGCCACCATCGCGATGCGCGAAAGCGCACTGGCAGAATTCTCAATAACCACTGTTCCTTTCGTCTAAATTTCATTCTAAAGACAGCATACTGACAGTAATTCCTCAGTTTTGAACCCTGCTGGCTGGTCGGTGCATTGCTCTATAAATTCGATTGTCCGCTGTCTTCCTGAAATTTTAAAAATAATGAAGTAAGGCCAATTTTTACCTCCCTAAACTCTTAACATTATATTCTGTTGCCTTTTTGAGTCCTGCAGAAATTTTGGAGCCTCAAAAGTTTTATTTATTTCACCACTTTGTCACACAATGTTCTGCTAAGGAATGCTGGACGCAAACCCTAGACGTACAAGGATTGCTTTACGCTTACTCTGCTGCTCTGAAAGCGAATGCTCGACAATATTAATTTTTTTCAGGCGGGAAGCACGTTCAGTCCGCGCGTTTGTCGGTGTGTCGATTACTGCGAAAAACTTTCGGGAAGTGATCCTTACAAAGAAGAAATATTATCTACGGGGAACAAAAGTGGTAAAAAAAATGAGAGAATCAACCCAAATGAAAACGAGTACAACAACAATTTAGGGGAAATTAAATTCTGCCATACGGATATGACTCAATAGGTTTTAAGGTGCACTAAAGAGGAATTTGAGCTCGTCTTTTTACCGCGGGAACTCGATCCGCATATTCCGACAATTCTTAGAAACTCCGAATTATTGTCCCGCGCGGCCGATTTTCCTACTAAATGGAATTAAGCGTCCCGGCTCCAGCCTTTTAATTAACTCAGCGCCGAAATTACGAGGAGTAAGCCAACGCGTGGAGTGCCTTACATCCAGCCACGTGGCAGCTTGCCGCTCTGCCATCGGCGGAGTGATACGTACCAATCGGCAATAGCAGAGTCCACGCATTTTATAGTTTTTTTTATTTCTGTAGACCTAATATGCTACTATGTCGTCTGCGACTGAAACTAATTACTCACGGAAGCGTAAAAAACTAAATAAGAACAAAAACTGGCTGAGAGGAACCACACGCGTTGGCTCACTACTCATCTTTTCACAGGTGAGTTCCAAAATGCGGGAGCCTGGCCGTTTAATTGAATTTAATAGGGAAACCGGCCGCACAGGAATAGAATTAAAGGTTTCTAAGAATGCTCTGAGAGTGTAGACCGAGATAAAGCGGTAAAAAACGGTTTTGCGATTCCTCTTTAGTGCACCTTTAATGGGATGATGCGTCCATAAATGTGCAATTGGTCATTAGCGACTTTAGATTCATAAATCCCTGACAGTCCTAAACCACTACTGGCATAGTGATGGAACGGTTAATCAATTCTCTATTGGCCTCCGGTGGAGGGTGCTGCCACCGGTGGGGCTAATGTGACCCAGGTTGCTCTTCCCGAGAAACCTCTCGCGACCAATAATTAAATTAAATGTCATTTGCCTGCCACTGTGGTTAGTTTTCTGACAATCCGATTGGCAGGTTGTGATAAAGCTATAAGGTTAAGTGATTAAGGTGCCCCGCTTATGTTTGTTCTTAAGGGATTATTTGCCCACAACGCTGATGCAGACGTCTACAACGAGCTACGTCGGCGCCGGACATTCTGCAGAACAGGAGCTTTAATGCTATCGTGTTAAACGATGGATGAGGTACATTATAACAAATACACTTCCACACCTATGCGGCCAACTCACAGTGTACAAAAGAGGAAAGTTTGAAATGTTATAAAACACGATAGCCTCCATAAAAACGTTTTAGTGTACCGCATCGTACCGGGTGGTCGTCGCTGAGACATGGGCTTGATGACGGCAAGCACCGAACTTGAACTTCCGCAACCTACCATCTAAGCCCCTTCAGCCGCTTGCCTTCTACCGACTGTGCCTCTGCAGCTCAGTTCATCGCTTACTTTAACATTGTCCCTTTTTCATCTCCACGAGGTCCCTCCAGAGCTTATAGGAAATGACCTCGCTCTCTTCTGTACTTGGCCGGCCGGCAGCGGACGTTAAGACCTTCCGCGCGAGGGGAAGGGCAAGACCGAAGAAAATGATGTAGTTCCCCTTGGTCCGGGCTTTCTCGAGCAAGACGTGGTCTTTGACATACTTAAAGCTTTGGTGTCCACTCTGCATTTTTGGTATCTGGTTCCTATGCAGGAATACGTGCGAAAGGCTGCAGGCACTTGCTACCACACCAGTAGTGTCATGAAGTCCAAACGCTGAAGGTGTCATCGTCACTAAGAATGTTTAGGGCCTCATGAAAATACGACTGGCGCGGCACTCCTACGATGCCTGAACACTACATGAGATGTGCAAAGCGATCAGAGAAGCGTGGGAACAACCTAGCTTTCTTACCGACCGGGTTCCGCATCAGTACTCCTCGAAGGCGGGCAACTACGGGATGTGGTCGACGCAGGTAGCGCACTAACGAGGCTTTAGTCGATCATGAATGTGGGTGCCCGTTACCTGTCAGGAAGGTCCAAATCACTTTAAAGCTTGCAAGTCTACCTAACAGAGACCACATAACCATATGAATACACCTGAGCTCATTTGAAACAGTAGTTTCAAGCGTAGCAATATGCAAACGTAGCCGGGGGTGGCAGAAGGTTAGCTAGGCGGATGAGATTAAAACGTTCGCAGGCATAGGGTGGGCTCAGCTGTCAAAGGACAGGGTTAAATGGGGAGGCATGGGAGAAACATTTGCCGTACAGTGGGCGTAGTCAAGTTGGGGATGATGATGTGATGATAATGTAATGCACCGCCGCACGAAGAGCTTCCAGTTCCGATCCGGTGGAAGTTATTCGATGCGAGGTTAGCTGGTTAATAATAACCTGTCTTACAGGAATGAGCAGGGCGGAAGCTTAACTTGTAGATGTGATCCAGCCATATGTATATAAATGAGCGTGGTCACTGTATTCGACATGCAGTAGGCAGAGTGTCAACTGTTTAAGAGCCAGCGTGGATAAGTTCGATTTTTTCGCTATACCTGGAACGAGTCCCGCTGACACCATACAGGAGATACAGGCCGTGCCACGGGAGTGAAGTGTGATGGGATGGGCCACTGGTGGGCTGCTATTGCCACTGAAAATGCTTCGTGTGGTCTCTGTACCGACACTGACACAGAAAGATGCTGTGATATACTTGTTATATGAAATATATGGACCGGTACGGTGTCAAGGGATATACAGGTCAAAAGGGGGTGGTCCTTGGCTGTAGCAATGGTTGAAATTGCCGATGCGCTGCGAGGTAGTCCCAGGCATGTGCTAAGAGCCTGACATTGTACAGTCTGGAGGGCGCGCAAAGTCGTATTGCATGTGTTCGAGAGCACGGGTGTACTATACTGCAAAAATCCCAAGAAGAGTACTCTGTGCAGCTGCAGCATTGACTGAACCGAGGAGCCCCATGAATTTACGCCAAGCTAAGGTAGGTGAGTGATAAAGATTAGCTTTTTCTTTAAAAGAGAGAGAGAGAGAATGAAAAGGAAACGCAGGGAGGTTAACCCGATGTGAGTCTCCGGTTTGCTACCCTACACTGGGGATGGGGGATAGGGGTTAGAAAATGACAGAGAGGAAAACACAAAAAAAAAGGAACGTGCACACACACCCCTCCCCCCCCCCCACACACACACACACGCACGCACACGCACACGCACACGCAAACGCACGCGCACGCGCACGTACACGCACGCGCACGTACACGCACGCGCACGCACACGCACACGCACACACACACACACACACACGCGCGCGCGCGCGCGTGCACACGCACACACACACACGCACACGCACACACACACACACACACACACACACACACACAGCACACACACACACACACACACACACACGCACACGCACACACGCACACACGCGTGCGCACACACACACACACACACACACACACACGCACACACACACACACACACACACACACACACACACACACACAAGGCGTTCCATTTAAAGTCTTTCACACAGGCCGGTAGATTGTAAGAAGCGCAAAAGCGCTTGCACGGCCTTCTTCTGCGACGGTAGGTCCTTTCGATGTTCTAGAATTCTTTGTTCGGATAGCGGTTGGTCGTCCAGTTGGTCAAGTTCGTGGCTAAGGCATGCCCTCTGTGGACTGTACTGCGGGCAAGAGCACAATATATGGCCAATTGATTCTTCATGGCCGCAGTGGTCACAGGTTGGGGTGTCGGTCATCCCTATGCGGAAGGCATAGGCTTTAGTAAAGGCAACACCCAACCAAAGTCGATATAAAAGCGTGGCGTCTCTACGGCGAAGCTGTGATGGCGCTCGAAGACTTAATGTTGGATCAAGTGAGTACAGTCGCATATTTCTTAAATGTGGCTCAGTCCATTGCGACTCGGTGCACTGCCGAGCAAGTTGGCGGAGCTTCCGTGCCGCGTCAGTTCTAGAAAGAGGAATTGGGACGTGGCGCTCCTCAGTATGGGCTGAGCGGGCAGCGTGATCCGCCCGTTCATTGCCGATAATCCCGCAGTGACTTGGAAGCCACTGGAACGTTATTTCATGGCCGGCATCACTTATATGGTGTAACGTCTCTGTAATATGGAAGATTAGTTGTTCGTGCGGTCCGCGTCGTAGAGGTGACAGTAGAGGCTGCAGTGCCGGCATCGAATCGCAGAATATTGTCCATTTGTGTGGCGGTTCATCACCAATGTGATGAAGGGCAGTTAAGAGCGCTGCGAGCTGTGCTGCCGTCGATGTTGTCGCGTGGGTGGTCTTAAATTTGATTGTTGTAGCTTTCGCTGGAATGACGATTGCCGCCGCGGAGCTGCTCGGAAGGACAGATCCATCAGTGTAAATATGCGTTGAGTCACGGTAGTTCTCGTACAAATGTTGTAGCGTGAGCTGTCTAAGGGCTAGTGATGACAGATCAGCTTTTTTCGAGATACCAGGTATTGCGAGGTTGATTTTTGGCTGAGCGAGGCACCATGGAGGGATCGAAGGTCTCGCAGCCGGAGTTAAACAAGCTTGCAATGATTCCTCATATGCAGTTATCGTTTGGCTGAAAGATGTGAGTGGCCTGTCCGCTGGTAGAGAGGCTAAATGGTGACGAGGATTCCTGGCTAGATGCCTTATATGGGTCCTGAGTACTTCAATTTCAATGTGGGTCTTGACAAAGTGGTCTCTAGCGATTGCTATCGTAGCCACTGTTGAAGCACTCTGAGGCAGGCCTAGACAGATCCGGAGCACTTGACCCTGGGGACTTTGTATTGTGCGTAGATTCGTTTTGCCTGTGTTGTTTATTGCTGGCAAGCTGTATCGCTGAAATCCTAGAAAAAGCACCCTGTACAGTTGTAACATGGCACTAGGCGACATTCCCCAGGTCTTGCCAGCGAAAACCTTGAACAGGTGGCAGATGCCTGTCAACCGTTTTTTCACGTATGATATGTGTGGGCTCCTGGCTGCGTTTTTATGGAGGAAAAACGCTAAGGCGCCCGTGTGCTGTGCGATGTCAGTGCACGTTAAAGATCCCCAGGTGGTCGAAATTATTCCGGAGCCCTCCACTACGGCACCCCTTTCTTCCTTTCGTCTTTCACTCCCTCCCTTATCCCGTCCCTTACGGCGCGGTTCAGGTGTCCAACGATATATGAGACAGATACTGCGCCATTTCCTTTCCCCAAAAACAATTAATAATAATAATAATAATGACAAGTCCCTGTCGATTATGACACCTAGAAACTTGTACGATCGGACCCAGTCGTATTATTTGGCCATTTATCATTACACTGTAGTTTGCCATGGGTTTGCGCGTATATGGCACTAGTGCGCATTTCTCGGAGGAAATTTCCAGGCCTCGATTACGGAGGTAGATAACAGTTTGTGTGGCGGCTCTCTGAATTCTCGCTCGCAACTGTAGGCGTGTTACGGCAGATGTCCATATGCAGATGTCATCCGCGTACATTGATAGCCTGACTGTGGTTGGCACGTGCTCAAGGAGAGCAATTAGTGTTAGATTAAATAACGCGGGGCTATGTACACCGCCCTGGGGGACGCCGCGGTAGCTATAGTGAAGAGAGGTAATGGCCTTCCTCAGTGCTTACAAAGAAGGATCGCATGGATAGATAGCTCCGTATCCATTGAGACATCCGACCACCCACTCCTACCTCTGCGAGAGCAGAGAGGATGGCTTCATGCGTAACGTTGTCATACGCCCCTTTTACGTCGAGGAATAAGGATGCGCAGAGACGCTTACGGCATTTCTCATGTTGAATGTAGGTCACCAGGTCGACGACGTTATCGATCGATGATCGACCGCGTCGGAAGCCCGCCATGGCATCTGGGTAGGTGTTGTGGTACTCCAAGTACCACTCCAGGCGTCCTAGGACCATCCTCTCCACTACTGTGCCCACACAGCTCGCCAAAGCGATCGGGCGATATGATGAGAGCTCCAACGGCGACTTGCCAGGCTTCAGCAGTGCAACAAGGCGACTTGTCTTCCAGGTTGTTGGTAGCGTGCCATTTCTCCAAGATTCATTGTACACCTCAAGAAGAACTCCTCTCGCTCGCTCCCCCAGGTGACACAGAGCACCAATGCGGGCTCCACGGTAGATTCCTGTGTATGATAATGCCTAGCAAAAAGCGAAAAATATAATAGGCAATGGCATCGCTGTCACTACTTAGCGGATAACGAGTCATACTTTTGAGCGTAAATGCCACTAAAGCCGATTTCTCGGCTGCAACTCTGAGGCCTTGCTCTCGGAGATAGGAGGAAGTTATGGTTGCTGCCCTCTGAAGTCTTGTTCGCCCCTGGAGACGCGGTTACAGAGGAGGCATAGATGTAGATGTCTTCGGCATACAGACATAAACGGGCGGTATTAGGTGAGATCTCTGAAAGTGATACAAGCGTCATATTAAATAAATAAAGGCACCCCTCGGCACCCCTCGGTAGGTGTAATGCACAAGTGTTGGACCATCATCACACATACTAAAAAACGACCTTTTCATCAAATGGCTTTGTATGCACCTCAACATCCTACCGTCGATCCTAATAGACTAAAGTGCATCAAGGATGGCCTCATGTGGTAAGCTTTCGTAAGCACCTTTGACAGGAAGAACAAGTGCGACGCACACGCGCTTCTGGCGTTTCTGTCACTGAACTGTGGACACAAAGTAAATGACGTTGTCTACAGAGCAGCGACCCCGCAAGAAACCCGCCATGGTATTAAGGTGCATTTATAGTGCTTACGGTACCACTCAATGCGCGTCAGAATCATTCTTTTCAAGATTTTTCCCACGCAACTGTCCAAAGATATTGACCTGAAATATAAAACGTTGACCGGGTATTTCCCTCGTTTTAATAGTTGCATGAGGCGACCATTTACACTGCGGCGAAACAACACCGTGTTGCCATGATTCGTTTCAAAGGTTCAGTAGCTCTCTTCGCGCGTCATGGCCAATCTGGCGCAGCGCAGCATATGTATTACCATCTAGCCCTGGTGCAGAAGAACGGTTACCTTCTGCAAGGGCAGCGTCGAGTAACTCAGTAGTAAAGGTAACATGCATCGCTAGATCCAAGGATGCAGGAGGACCACGCTGAGAAATCGAGGAAGTCATTGGGCCCGCAAATTCCTGCAGTAGTCAGTTGCTGGTTCAGTCCGTTGTCTTGATGTAAACCTGATACATAGAAAAGGTGTCTTTACTGTGGAGACGGTCAAATTCCCGCATTTTCCGCCAAATGAGGGACATGGGCTTTCGAGGATCCAGAGACAAACTGACGGACTTCCAGCGCTGGTCCGACAGCGTGTCCATTCATCTGTTCATTTTTCTCTACAAACGTCGCGCCTCTGTTAGGTTCCTTAAGCCTTTTGTGCGTCAGGAACGTGTTTGTGCACGGCGCCGGATAGCTTGTAGGTCTTTTATTTCTATGTCAAAGTCAATGCGCAGTCTAGTTGACGTGAAATAGCGTCTAGAAGCCTTCATTGCAGTTGCTATAATGTCCTCCAAACTGCAAGTAAGGACGCCTTTGCATGCCTCTCTCATATGCGTTTTAAATGCCTTCCAATCGATTTAGGCGTGTTGAACGGGACAGCACGCCCCAAGCCCTGGAATCTTGAGGTAGGTGGGTATGTGTTCGCTCCCATGGCACTCCACATCACACAACCTGTGAACAGGCCGGATTGGAGACTGCGAAACAATCGTCACGTCAAGGCAACTGCGGTCGGAGGTGTCTGGCAGGTACGTCGGGCTGCTGTCGTTCATTACATAAAGTTCATTGTCTGAAGCAATGCATTCCTCTAGCGTTGATTCAAGAGCTTGCCGACAGTTCGTGGTGGGTGTTAAAATCACCGCTAATGATCCAAGGAGCCCGGGTGGCCTCCATGATGGCTTACAGCCTCTCGCAGTCCAATTGAGAGGAAGAGGAGACATACGCTGCAATCAGTGCGAACTGTATTTTTACTTTTTTCACAATAAACACGGCCCCGCAGGGGGGCGCCTGCAGCTTGCACGCGTCACGACGGTGAGTGGCGACACCGCGGGTTCCCGAGCATCCGCAGGGACATCCCCGAAAGGGATGATGGTGAACAGTGCATCACCACGGACCCGAGCACCCGCGCCTCGCCGTGCGTGGCATCGCCGTGTCCGGGGAAAAAGGGATCCTGGTGGTTGAGCCGATGCCGAGCGTTTGGACCTTTAAGGCCCCTAGGCGGAGGCAACACACCACTTTGGCCCCATCTTCCTGTAGACGGCACCTCCGG
>JARKHS020003015.1:0-13299 GCA_030143305.2 Amblyomma americanum
GTGACCTTGCAGCGTCATCACAACATGCCCACCTGATAGTGAGCTAACTGCCCACCATGGCAGGTGGCAGTTAAATAAACAATTGGTCACTTGGGAAGAGCAACCTCGGTCGCACAGGGCCCACCGCTGGGAGAGCACTTGCTATCGCAGGTTAGCGGCGCACTGCTTGACCGCTGCGCTACTGCGTCAGAAGGGATATGAACATTCCCATCAATATATGATTGTAAATTGTGAGATTCTGCAATTCCGCATATACGGGATTAAAGCCATTACATTATCGCGTCATACCCTTAAGTCGGAGCTTAAGTGTTCGCTCCAGTTTTTTTACTGTTCTTTTTAATTCACAGCAAGGTAGCAGGCAAAAAATTTCACTGCAGAAGATAAAATTCCTCGTAATTTTTAGGAATATACTCTACCTAAGGGTTTATAATACTGCACTTGTTCACAGAACAGTTACTGCATAGGTAACTTTTTTACCCTCTGTAACCGCGGAGTTTCGGAAACTTACACCGTCGAAGATAGGGCGTTTCATAAGCAATGATGAAATTTGCCTAATCATTCGCTGCATTCACGGTCGCGGCAGCGGAGGAGTGCGGACGTGCGTCGCATGAGCTCCGCATTTTTTCGACCAACTCGGACCACTCTCACTCATCGGGCCATCAACCACTGGTTGTATCTGATACCGCTCACGATTCTAACCACCTGGATACCGGGTTCAAGGCGGTAGTCCCGTTTTTGGGGTTTTATCGGACTTTTGAGGCCCCCCACGTAGCCGAGCGGAGCGCAAGCGCTAGGCCTAACGTTAGGCCCAGCGCTTTACGGCGCTTGCGGGCAGCAAGACCGACACGCAGCATGGAATCGGTCTCCGCCACGCGAGTTTGCCGAATTTCGAATCATCACTGAGTGGATTCGCCCAACATATGCTCGAAGCTCAAGAAATGAAAGTCGACCACCTCGAGGCCACCTCCGATCTAGAGGCCGCGGACACCGGGGACTACGAAGGTGCCTTTATGCTTCACGAAGCAGCGGACCCAACAAATCATCCGAAGAGTGAGTACGATTGGACTCTCTCTGACCAAGCGCCAAATTAAGGCTCAAAAACGCGGTTCACGGAACGCCGCCGTTTTGAAGAATGGATGCCCCAGGCAGGAGCGAACAATGGCAAGAAGGCGGCGTTCAGGGACGTCACAACGAGCGACGCAGATCCCGGCGCGGAAAGCGCGAGCGCGCCAAATTCAAACGACGGGAGAACAACGCAGTGGCCTAGGCAAAGGGCACCGCCTCTCCCGAGGAACGACGCGAAGCTTATTATTAGACCGAAGGATGGATTGCCGGTGAAGGCACTGCAAGGAGCCGATGTACCGAAAGCCATCAGCGCGGCCTGGGGAAACCAGATTAGAGGCGGCAAGGACTTTATTGTCAGATTGCGACGGGGCTCCAACATCATAATAGCGAGCACAGCAAGCGACGAGACCGCGAAGTTAATTCGTGGAATCACCACCTTGATTTTCGGAGGACGCTCCTTTCAAGCCAACACCTACGTAGCGACACCTGAAGATTGCAAACGTGCCGCGACCCACGGGATAGACGCCGGGACCACGGAAAAAGAATTGGTGGAATACCTGACACTGAGCACCCAGGGAGTAACCGTACGGGGGGCCAGAATGCTGGGGAAGTCGAAGACAGCCCTCATTATCTTCGACGGGCCCTTCATTCTCAAGATGGTAAACTGGTGGGGAGGCGAATACAAATGCTACCCATACCGACCGACGAGGCAAGTGTGCTGCAACTGCGGACAGCAAGGCCACAGATCCGAGGTATGTCCGACGCCGGATGCCAGGGCATGCAGTCAGTGCGGAGCACACGGGTTCTGTGAACCCGCCGGAAGGACATCAATGTCAGCCAAAGTGCCTGGTATGCGGAGGCGACCATGTCGCCGGATCCAGAAACTGCAAGGAGCGCCTAAAGCAGTTCAAGGAGCTTCGCGGGCCGGCCTATGGCGGACAGCAAAGCCGCCAGAAGAGTCGGAGCGGGCAGCAGCAGCAGCAGCAGCAGCGGAAGAGATGGCTCAGCTCACAGGGCGAGCAGAGCCAATCTCGGAGCCAATCCTGGAATCAGAGCAAGGAGCAAAGGGGGAGTTCGCGGAGCCGTTCACGGAACCGTTCGCGGAGCCGGTCACGGACCAATGATTCGCAGTCGTCCCAATGCACCAAGGGAGGCAAACAACAGCCGCAGCAGCAGCAGCAACAGAAGAAGCAGAAGCCCAACAAAAACAATGACAACGGCAAGGTAAGCTGGGATGCAGGCCCTCCCAAATCGCTTGTTTCGCACTCGGATATCAAAAGTCAAAATAACAACATCAGCACACGCGAGACTCAGAAAAAGAAAATAAGGCCCTCAGACAAGGTAGAAGAGCAGGATACAAATATTGAAGAAGAGGAACGGCCGAGAGGAACGGCTGCGGTCCTGCTGCTCGGGACCTTAGCTCGGAAGATGTTGCGCGCCCCTTGGCTCTGATAATTTCGAGAAGCAAGCGACCAAGCGACAACACGAAGATTGTGGCGCTCCAAGCTGATAGCTGGTCATCGGACCACCTGCCGAGCTGCCTCGTGGCTACAGCCTGATCGCCTTCCATCGCGCAGGCGATCTGCGCCCCTACCCAGGCAGAAGCGGCTGACATCGCACGCAGCGCCCTCCACTCAGTCGCCTACAAAAGGGATCGTCCACAAGCACCGAACGGGATTTGCAGCCGACTGTTCGCAGCTCACGCATTGTTGTTTTTCTTGTTCATAGGTGAGTGGGTTGTGACAAGAGCTTCTTCCACTTCGGTACTGTTTAGGCTGCAAATCCCGAGTGTCGATTGATTCACCATGGGCATTGATCTGTGTACTTACCGTGCGCGGATAGGCCGCTTCGTAGCGCATGGCCATTTTGCCAGTGGTTGTTCTCCAATATGGCTTAGGCCTGCCTTGGCTACTAGTTGCTGGCGCATGGGTGGACGCTGTTCCTTGGTTTTGTTTTGTATTGCTCATTTGATACTCTGCGCTGGCGACGTAGAGACCAACCCAGGCCCGGATAAGGTGGACCAAGTTCTCGCGCTTCTTAAAGAGTTAACGTTGTCAAATGAAAAATTTCAGAAAGACGCTTCAAACAAACTAAAGGATATTCAAACGAGCGTCACTGACATCAAAAGGCGACTCAGTGGTGTCGAAGAGCGACTGAAAGCAGTTGATAACCTGTGTCATGACGTCACCACCGTTAACTCAGTCGTTCAGGAATCGCAAGAGCAGCTGAAGACCATAGAAACTAAACAGTTGGAGCAGGCCAATCTGGTTGTTGATGACCTAAATAACCGCATGCGCAGAAATAACCTCATATTTAAGGGAATCCCGGAAGAACCAAAAGAAACATGGGTTGACACTGAACGCATCATCAACCAGTTCGTGTTAACTAAGCTAGGCTTCAATGCAGGCGAAATAGAGCGAGCCCACAGAATAGGTCGACCTAAAGCAGGTCACATCCGACCAATTGTCGTGAAATTTCTGAATTTTAAAGACAGGAGCATCATTTTAAGAAATGCTTCCAAATTGAAGGACCTGCAGAAGCCACGCGTGTGGATTGAAGAAGATTTCTCGGCCCGTATGCAGCTCATCAGGAAAAAACTCAGATTTCGCTCGCGAAGTACGTAAGCCTAACAAAAAATATACTGTGGTCTACGATAAACTCCTTCTTGGAAGCAAATGTTACACCTTTGATTCATCACAAAACAAAGTAACCTGTCTTTCAACGCGCAATGAAGCCGAAGTATGTCGCCTGAGTGCGCAACCTACTGTTGGCGCACGAGGGGACGGAACAAACCAGAATTATTGACACAGTCATGCTAATCAAGGTGATTCCTTGTCACTCCTGTTGTGCAACTTTCGAAGCATGTTTCACAAACAAGACCAGCTATGTGCATTTATTGAGGCTTGTTCTGTAGATATTGTTCTTGGGACAGAAACTTGGCTTACACCCGATATTGGGGACAACGAGCTGTCGCTCTCTAGAAATTTTACTATATTTAGAAATGATAGGGTGGGCGCACGGGGAGGCGGTGTTGTAGTTGCCGTGCAATCTAATCTATGTGCTCGCGTTGTTGACACACAGTCAAATATTGAAATTTTGTGGATTTCACTTCAGGTCTGTCCCTCTGTGACTTGCGCAGTCGGAGTCTGTTACCGTCCGCCTGATGCTACTTCTGAATTCATCGAGAGTCTTAATCATTCCCTAACTTTAATCCAAGACAAGTATCCAACTTCACCTATAATACTTGCTGGCGATTTTAACTACCCCATAATAAATTGGCAGAGGTGTACGCCCCTAGGTTGCGCAAGGAAGAGCGAATGCAAGGAATTTCTCGATGTTCTTTGTTCATTTGATCTGCATCAAATAGTTTGCAAACCAACACGTGGAAAAGCTATTCTAGATCTAGTCCTCACAACCAAACCGGAAAATATTCTTGTTCACGTCCTTGAATGTATTAGCGACCACAACGTAGTACACTGTGAATACCAATTACAAAGTAGTAAACCAGAAAAGGCAACGAAATCAATTTACGATTACTCCCGTGCAAATATCGACGCGATTCTTACAGAGCTGTCATATTTTTCTGTGTGGTTCTTGGAAACCACGGCTTATCGCAATACAAATGATAACTGGCTCGCTATCCGAAGGAAGCTTATTGAACTGAAACAAAAGCACGTTCCCAAAATTAGAATAACGTCATCAACACAGAGCACATGGTTCACGTCCCAAGTGAAGAGAGCAATAAATAAAAAGAAACGCCTTTACTCTAAAGCTAAGTTGTCCCACTCGGATGGTGATTAGCAGCGATACCAAGAACAATCAAATAAATGTAAAGCTGAAATTGAAGCATCTAAAGACAAGTTTTTTAACGGTGACATCGTCAGCATGATAATGAAGAATCCGAAAAAGTTTTGGAAAGTAATTAACCCTAAACACTCTTCTCAATCCACTATACCAATCGTTAATAACGGTGTGCTACTCTCACCATCTGAAGCTGCGACTGAATTAAACTCGTTTTTCAGCTCTGTATTCGCAAACGAAAATCCAATTCCACCTGGCCTTACGTTTCCTTCAATTAACTCATCTATGAATGATCTCATAATTACACCAGAGGGAATAGAATCGGCCATCGATCGACTTTCGAATAACTCAGCGCCAGGTCCAGACGGCATCTGCACAAAGATGCTTAAAATGACTAAACCTATATTATCTCCCGTATTAGCCACCCTTTTCCAGCAATCAATAGATACAGGAATCGTACCAGATGACTGGAAGGTCAGTCGTATCACTCCCATTTACAAATCAGGTGACCGATCAGTGCCCTCAAACTATAGACCTATATCCTTAACTAGTATTCCATCTAAATTACTTGAGCATATCATATCTTCCGCAGTTATGAAATATTTATCTGAACATAACTTCTTTTCTAACAATCAACATGGATTTCAGAAAGGACGCTCTTGTGAAACACAGCTTTTTGAACTTATAACTGATCTTCATCAAGCTGTTCACGATTCCATAATAATCGATGCCATATTTATTGACTTCAAGAAAGCATTCGATAAAGTTCCCCATTCTCGCTTAATGACGAAACTTAGCCGGCTTAACATACATGAAAAAATTGTTAATTGGATCTCAAGTTTTTTAACCGAACGCTACCAATTTGTTTCCGTAAATGATCACTTTTCCGCTTTAGCACAAGTTAAATCTGGCGTTCCTCAGGGATCCGTACTTGGCCCAATCTTATTCTTAATTTACATTAATGACATCAGTAACAACCTGACCTCAACAGTTCGATTGTTTGCAGATGACTGCGTGCTTTACAGACCAATTATCACCTCTGAAGACGCTAATATTTTACAGGCCGACCTAAACAAAATTTCACTTTGGTGCGAGCAATGGCAAATGGAAATTAATGTTTCTAAAACAAAAACTATGACATTTTCCAGAGCCAGTAACGTTCACTTAAGTTCATATTTTATGAACAGCATATGCATAGAGAATGTGTATACATTAAAATATTTGGGAGTCCATTTAACTTCTAACCTTACATGGAATGATCACATTGATGAAATAATTTCGAAAGCAAATAAAACACTTGGTTTTATTAGGCGAAATTTATATTTAGCAAATCAGTCAACTAAATTATTAGCTTACACAGCTCTAGTTCGCTCAAAGATTGAATACGCTTCCATAATATGGAATCCAAATCAGACACACCTAATAAACAAGCTGGAATCTTTACAAAATAAAGCAGCACGCTTCATCACTAAAACATACTCTAGAACACCCAGCCTCACGGCTATCAAAAAGTCCCTCCAATTACCGTCTCTAGAAACACGACGACTGTTAGCACTACTTTCCCACTTCCACAGATTGTATCATGCCCCGTCATCCTTTACAGCATCCCATATCAAACCCCCACAAAAAATTTTCCCCCGCCTCGACCATCCCTTCAAAGTGCGTCCCATGTTTGCGCGTACGAATCTCCTGCGACAATCACCGCTCTTTCTAGCTATTCATCACTGGAATAAGCTGCCAAAAGAAATTGCTTCTATACGTGATCATGACTCATTTGTAAGTAATTTGAAACGCAGTTTTACGCATGTTGGGTAAAAGCAGAATTTTATGCCTTTGACGCATTGTAAGTGTATCTACATGCTTTGTACGGAGTGTTGTTGTTTTTTTTCCATCGTGTATGCAATTCTCTCTCCTTTTTTTCTTTTTATATTTTCTTGTTGTATTCGGTGATCTTTACCGCAATGTTCTATATTGCCTTGCCCCCCCCCCCCCCTAATTGTGTTTGAAATATCCTGTTGTTAACCCCCCCCCCCCCCCCCCTATGTAATGCCCATAAGGGCCTTTAGGGTATCTGAATAAAAAAAAATAATGAGAGCAGTCAGGGACCTCCAATCGGGAGCCCCTTCCAGGGAATCGCAGCCACAAGACCAGGCATCAGAAGCACCGGAATACTTTGTCAAGTTCATGGCAGAGATGAGACAGAAATTCAACATAGTAGAGCAAAGAATAGAGATGCAGAACACAGAAATACGCAACACGTGTAAACAAGAAAGAACACAAGGGGTCAAAGAAAAATTTGGCCAGCGATATCCAACATTAGGAATGCATCCAGAGAACTAATCATGGCCAGTCCCAATAAAGGAAGGGGCAAAAACGAAAAGCTTGAAATATGGCAGTGGAATTGCAGAGGGTGCCCAAGAAAACAGACACAATTACAACAGTACATCAACAAGCAGCTAATTCCGCCCGACGTCCTTGCTCTGCAAGAGACCCGGGGCTTCACGCCAAAATTACAGGGGTATACATGTCAAAAAAACGAGGAGAATGGTCGGACAGCCATTCTAATCAGCAAAACCCTTGCCGCCATAACACACGACAAGATTGCTGACACATAGATCATGAGATTACCGAAAATATACCGAAAAAGAAGAGGAACGGGGGAAGTACTTTTATTGTAAACGTTTACAGTCCTCCAAAGCAGAAGGAGGGCAAATTCGCGTAACTGTTCCACAGTGTGAGTAGACTGGCTAAAAACAACGCGCTCGTAATCGTCGGAGACTTCAACGCCAAGGATCCTAGCTGGGGAGTCAAGACCCCCGATAAAAAGGGTACTAGAGTCAAGGAGGCGGCAGACAACATAAACTGCCAACTCCTAACGGACCCAAAGGTCCCCACCAGGGTGGGGAGCAGCGTCCAGGAGGACACTAGCCCCGACCTCACCTTTGTAAGAAAAGCGAAACAGGCGGTCTGGGAAAATATGCATGAAAGCATCGGTAGTGATCATAACTTTATCAAGACGCAAATCGGAATGGTTCGCGTAAAGCGTCGGATAGGTACAGCAAAAATAGCGTATTGGGATGCCTTTAGAGAAGCATGCGATGGACATCCGCTGGGCGAGATACTCTCAATCGAGGAATGGGGGAACATGCTGAAGGAAAGGCAAAGCAAGTACACCAAGGAGATTGACCGCAAAGAGCAAACACCCGAGGTAGACTCAAGATTGCTTAGGCTATGGGAGGCAAGACAGAGCCTGACCAAAAGGTGGAGGAGACAGAAGTTTAATAGGAAGCTAAAGCTGAAGATTGCGGAGATTACGAAAAAGACAGAAGAGTATGCGGAACAACTGGCGAGAGGAAATTGGCAGCAATTTACCAATTCCTTGAGCAGAACCCTGAGTACTGCCCGAACGTGGAGCATACTCAAGGCACTCCTGGACCCGACTAAAACCAAGTCGGAGAACAACAAGGCCATACAGAGGCTGGTTCGCCAGTTTCCGGGCCCAGAGTATGAGCTCATAGAAAAAGTATGGCACAAGTGCTTCGGGGACGGCGACCCAGCAGCCTACACGGAGTACTACAAGGGGCAAGAAATTCTTATCTGGACAGGCCTATAACCAAAGAGGCCTATAACCAAAGAAATACCACTAGGAATACGGCTGCATGCGCAGACAAGATAAAGAACGCGCTGATTCGCAACCTCAGTGATGAGCTGGTAGTCGAACTTACTGACTACCTCAACAAGCACTGGCCGGCGGAGACAGTACCCGAGGAGTGGAAGCATTCGGAAGTAGTGATGATTCCAAAACCGGGCAAAAAATTGCACGCAGAGAACCAATCTCTCTCACGTCATGCTTAGGCAAGCTATACGAGCGGGTGGTTACTATGAGGCTGCAAAATAATATGGAGGACAACGAGCTGTACCCCCGCAGCATGTATGGATTCCGCGCTAAATTATCGACGCAAGACGTGCTCCTACAGCTCAAAGGAGGAGGTGCTCAGCAACGTTCCGCGGAACCGCGAGCAAGTCATCATGGCACTGGATATTAAAGGAGCCTTCGACAATGTCAGCCACGAAGCCATCCTCACAGGAATGGATAGCCTGAATTGTGGGAGAACGATTCATGGCTACGTCAAGGCCTTCCTCTCTAACCGCACATCAACTATGGGCCTGGGAGAAGTCAGATTCGAGAAGTTTCGCACCCCAAACAAGGGAACTCCTCAAGGGTCGGTCATGTCCCCCATCCTCTTCAACATCGCAATGATCGGGCTAGCAAGACAACTCGAACAAATTGAAGGCACACGGCACGCCATGTACCCTGACGACCTTACGGTATGGGTTAACCGGGGATCACTCAGCGAAAAAGAAGAATGTCTGCAAAAAGCAGCCACCTGCGTAGAAACCTACGTTGGGGGCCAGGGGCCTCGCCTGCTCGACGGAGAAGTCCGAGCTCCTAAGGGTGTGGCGAGGCAAACAAAATCGAATGGTCCCTACAAGCGATGAGCTCAAACACAACGTATACCTCGAGGGGCAACGCATTCCGGCGAAGACCACAATTCGGATCCTCGGGATGTGGCTTCAGTCCAATCAGCGGTGCAATCATACTTTGACACGGCTGAAGACCGCCATCATGCAGGTGACCCGTATGATCAGCAGAATATTCAGCAAGAGACACGGCATGAAGGAGAGCGACGCACTCAAGCTGGTCAGGAGCCTCGTGGTTAGCAGAGTGGTGCATAGCCTTCCCTACCACAATTGCATCAAGCAAGAAGAAGAACAAGCGGGCGTCATACTGCGAAGGGCGTACAAAACTGCGCTAAACTTGCCGCAGTGCATACCGACCGAGAGACTGCTAGCTCTGGGACTGCACAATACCTTCAGTGAACTGTGAGAAGCACTACTATGCTCTGAGGCACGTAGGTTGATGCAGATCCCCACGGGCAGGGTGCTCCTGCGAAGATACGGCGGCAGCAACATGATCCAAGAGATCAAAAGTACCGAAGACATTCCGGACAAGTATCGCAGTACACTGCGAGTCGCACCGATACCCAAGAATATGAACCCGAACCTGCACAAGAGGAGTAGGGAAGCAAGAGCGGAGTACGTGCAGAGAACTCTGGCAAACAAGGACAAAACCAATGTATACGGACGCGGCAACGTTTGACAAAGACGGAAGACAAAGCAGCAGAGCAGTGGCATCGGTGATGAATTCGGACCTCAAGGAAATCACCAGCGCATCACTACAGGACTGCACGGTCGTCGAGACCGAAGAGGCAGCTGTAGCTCTGGCAGCAGTGGAGGGCTACCGATCTGGCAAGTCTCTAACAATAATAACACTCTCAAGCAGCAGGCCGTAATTATACAAACGGCAGAATTGGGCGCAGAGCACGCCACATACTCTGCTCAACGACCCGGGAAAAAAATTCAGCATACCATAATCTGGGTACCAGGGCACACTGGCATAACAGGGAACCAAGAGGCGGATACGATAGCTCGAGGGCATACCAACCGGGCGTCCGACGCATACAGCCTTGAGGAAACCGAGTCAGTACCCATGGGCTACTCAGATATCGTAAATTGTTATAAAGGGGTGAGACTGAAGTATCCACCCCCACATGAGGATCTAAGCATAGAGGATGCTGTTGCATGGCGACCGTTTCAGACGGGTACTTTCCTGAATCTAAACCTTCTTAGTAGAATGTTCCTTACGCAGTATGAGGCTAGGTGCCCATGGTGCGGAGAAAAACCAGATTTATACCACATATCATGGGCCTGTCAAAAGATTGAGCCTCCAATTATCTATGGAATGAAAAACCCGACCGCGGAGCAGTGGGAGAGTATGCTTTCCAGTGTAAGCTTGAAATGCCAAAGGTGCCTAGTAGAGCGAGCTCGTGAGATGACTATACTGAGTGGAGCCTTGGACTAGGGCACCAACCCAGTGAATGAGGACGGAAGACGCCATCGGAAGATCGAAGACGCCGTCTGAAGCCGCGCAGATCTCTTTTCTAGTGCTCAATAAATGTTTTTCCGATCCGATCCGAATCATTCGCTGCTTGCCTCAACTGAAGGAACTTTTTTTCTTTTGTTAGAATACAGCTTGCATAAGAAACTGGGGAGCTGCAATGAAACAACGCCGCACTGTATGAGCAAATAAAACGAAAAGACGACGTTTACGCTTGCTAGCTAATGCGAGAAATTCAGTGATAACGGACTGTCAGCTCCTGTCCAGAGTATGCGATCTGAGACGCCGATGTCGTCAAACACGGCCTGGCATCGCCGCTATTTAGGCTTGTCGCGCATCACAACCTTGTGGGGCTCACAAATTCCGTTTCCTCGCCATCTTTGTGGTGCCTTTCAGGGTCAGCCTGGAGCATCTTTTGTTTATAAGTGCGATGAAGATCACAAGCTTCGAGTGGTTCGGCTCGTAACCGTGGTGTCCACCGCGCCCAACTTACTTTTGTCCCCGCGTTCAATACTTCCTTCCCCAATAGGGTGTTTCAAAAATACCTAAAGAAACCTTGACTTTCTATCTACGCTAGTTTCTTAAAGAGCATTTTATTCACTACAGGAATGCTGGGTGCATGAGGTTTAATAATTATTTTGGCTAGTGTTGAGGTGAAAATGTGGTTACGGCCTCAGATTCTTTAACTGAGCTCCTATTCTCTCCCGTGTGCAGAAGAAATCATTTTAATATTACCTCTTTCGCCTTGCCCCGCCGCGGTGGCTCAGTGGTTAGGGCGCTCGACTACTGATCCGGAGTTCCCGGGTTCGAACCCGACCGCGGCGGCTGCGTTTTTATGGAGGAAAAACGCTAAGGCGCCCGTGTGCTGTGCGATGTCAGTGCACGTTAAAGATCCCCAGGTGGTCGAAATTATTCCGGAGCCCTCCACTACGGCACCTCTCTCTTCCTTTCTTCTTTCACTCCCTCCTTTTTCCCTTTCCTTACGGCGCGGTTCAGGTGTCCAACGATATATGAGACAGATACTGCGCCATTTCCTTTCCCTCCAAAACCAATTATTATTATTATTATTCTTTCGCCTACTTATTTTATCGCGAACAAATATTCAGCGTTTATCTGATATACAAAAGTTCAGAGGAAACACAACACAACAGAACGAAAAACACATAACCGAAGTAAAGAAGCGCAACACTACAACTTCCTTGCATTATTGCGCCTCTCAGTGGTGCATGAACTAGTGCAGCGGCAATTTTTCGTCTAGGTAAAAATGAGAAGCTCGTGCTCCCAGACTGCCACATAGCACACGCGTAGCACTAGCGCGCCCGTTACACGTACCTCCGCGCTTCCGGCGCACAGCTGGAGTTTCTCCTCATTCATCATATCACTGGCTGTGCTTGGTGTCATCCGCGTGCAGCTGCCGTTACACCCCTCGCTTCACTCATAAGCTTTGGCTCTGCCATTTCTCACCTGCCTGCTGCTCAATCTGCGTTAAGCCTGCGCTTAAACACATCATACGCTCCTGCTCCGCCCTGTATGATTGCGCCACTCTCAGCGGGGACTTCCGCAAACTTGCCATCCGCTTTCTGTCTTCTTCAGACATAGAAAAGCAAAAGTTTGGACTTATTGGTGGATATGCATGGCGAAGAACAGTACAAGACTGACGAAACACACAACAGAAATGAATACACAGCGTTTTAAGTGTCTTTCTTCTGTTGTATGTTCTCTATAGTTTGCGCTGTTTTTCACCTTGAACTCTCCAGATGTACTCTTCGCACCTGGCCCGCCCGCACAGTTGCTCCTCGTATTGCAAGCCCTGCTGGGCTTTCTAAATGAGGTCATTGTCAGTTCTCTTGTCTAATTAAGCGTGCCACTTGCATTTAAGGGCAGGTTCGCTTTGACCCTCTTACGTTGTTTGTGCTGAGCCACTTCCCTTGCCTTCTTTAACCAATCCGCTGTACCACACATCTGTCTCCTTTACTCCTAATATCTACTCTAAGGAGCGGAGCGAAGGTACCTTCAAACTAGACAGTGGCACGCACTACCGCGGTACTGTCAAACCATGCAGTGGCACGTCGTTTGTTGCGATTAACTGCTTCAAATCTGGTGTTACATGAAACTCGATTGCAAAAGTTGTACAAAAAGCGCAAGGTCTCGAGATCGTGATGAACTGATTTCTAGAATTTCAGCGGGTGTTACGTAGTTTTCATACAGATTTTAGAACATACACAGTGAAGTTGGCATTATTTCAATTTTATGAATATTTCGGCGTTAAAGGGGTAATCTATGGTGGGATGCAGCACCAAGCTGTTTTAATTATTTTTTTGCACCCTGCGTATTGTGTAATGGGTTCTAAACGTGCTTAACGCAAACGATTGCTCCTATACTGAAAGCCAAAAAGACGCCTTGATCGAATTAAAATCACTTGTTCTCTAGCGCATTACCTGATGGGAATTGACTTTGTTCTGTCAAAAACGAAT